>JAOQMR010115460.1:0-11388 GCA_027563865.1 Erythroxylum pelleterianum
TCTTTTGACATAAAGCTTGTAATTTTTAGCTAAGGGAATGGGAAGTTATGCTCTTTGGAAGAATGTTGTACTGTTTTTGAACATTTTGATTAGGCAGTAACTTTGATTGCATTTTTGACATCTTTAGAGGTGGAATTAGTTTTGGATTCCTTCATAAATATTGTAAATCTTTCTTTTATCTTTCCATGGACACCAAGTTTGTCCAATTTGGAGTTCAGAGTAAGGAGTTATGACCTGTGGAAGTTGGTATGTCGGAGGAAGTTTTTCCAGATCTGTCATTATAGTAGAGTTAGTCGACTAGGATCCTGGCTAGTCGACTAGGATCCTCATGTTAGTCGACTAGGACATGCACTTTTTCTGAACTGGCCTCTCTCCACTCTTTTGCCTGTAACTTGTCCGTCTGACCTCTGATTGACCTGATTCTCGAGGCATCGGATTCGTGAGATATTAAATTTCGATTCTATGTGAAATTGGGAATTTTTAGAGGCTAAATTGACGAGGATTGGTTCGATTAAAGTGAGGGGACCGAGTAGCGATATTTGGACCTATTGATGTCCGAATTGAGTGATTTTAGTGTCTATGGTTTCCTAGGACATAGGGGAACATTTTTATAATGTGATTTATGGAATGATACCGGGAATGTCACGAACATGAATTGTACACATCTTAATTGCTACATGTGCATTATTAAATAGTTCTGATCGTACATTTGATAATGGTTATATATTTTGACCGTTATAGAGGCACTTTTGTAGCGTCGATCTACCGACGTTACTGAGACTTCCCGGCATTAGCTCGGAAGCTATAGGTGAGTGACCTAGATGGTTTTCTCTCAATTATTATATGTCCACTGTGGTGAATAATGGTGGGTTTGTGATTGATTCTGACTGTGGATTTCGGAAAGAAGGTCCGATGTATTGAGAGATATGACATAAAAGTGCTTTTGATGTGATGATTTGTGATAATTGTGACTCTGAAAAATTTGCTTGCTTACAGTATGATCAATTGTGATACATGGGTTCATTGTGATATATGTACTATTTCATTGGAAAATTGTGAACTACTTGTTTATGAAGTGACACATTAAGATACGTGGATTAAGTGCGATACATGTACTGGATATTTGGGGCCAATGCATTTCATACATGAATGCATGAACAGATAATGACAGTTGTGACCGGAGCAACCACCGAGAGCTAAAATCTCACTGTATTAGAGCCTCGAGCTCGAAGGAAAGTAGTGCATGCCCAGAGGGCTCTCCTACCCCTAAGACGCGTTTAACGCTTAATGAGCTCTATATGGGACAGTTGTTAATGCACTCAGATTGGGACAGTTCAGGCGCTCGGTCACAACATCATAATAAAATGGGAAAGTGTCACATATGCACTGCATACATATTTAATTGAATATTTTGAATGGGTGCAAGGCAAGAATGCCTTATACAATTGTGACTTGCTTATATACGATCATGTGGTACTTCTGAATGTGGATTATGAAACAACTGTGTTATGCTTGAGTATGGCATGTATTTATTTGGTTATGTATGTCAAATCGGACGAAATGTATAAATTGTTTATGCTCAAGTGAAATCTGTCTATGCTCAAGTGGAATGTACTCAAATATGCAACAATGTGAGTATATGTTATGTGACTTGATATGTTGCATGAGTTGGGTGAACCATCGATGATGGTTCCTCACTGAGTTCGCAAAACTCACCCAAAATTTGCAACTATTTTTCAGGCTCTAAAGAGTACCCTGTTAGATAAATGGGAATATGCCTGCTGCATACCAGTCAGAGATAGAGGTCGGGATCAGTCCACGTCTGCATTAGTGGCATTCTATTCTTGTAGAAATTTATATTTCCGCAATTCCTGCAAATTAGTGCTTTGTATTTCAGTGGGCCTCAATTGATGCTTGATGTTCTATTGATTGTATTCTATTGATTGTAATGTGCATACTGAAAATGGATATGAATAAAATTGGGCCCAATTTGATTATGGATTTTTGTACATTCGATGGCTAAATACTGTGAGTGTATTATGATGATTGAAAATGTTTACAAATTAAAGCTAGCCCAAATTGTTTACTGATTTCCGCGCATATGATCATATTCAAAAAAAATTTATACTGAGTGTTTGACTGTATTCGAGTGCTCTAGCATACCACTCTCGTGAGGCACAGACTAGGATATCACCCACGATATTGGGTTCGGGTCCTGCGGGAGTGGGGTGCTACATTTCGGCAGTGCCACCAGGCCTTATACTTTGACTTGGGAGACTTTCTGAGGGCTTTCAGAAAAAATTATATGCCCCAAGTATACATGGATAGGAAGATGAAGGAGTTCATAGATTTGAAACAGGGTGGAATGTCTATAGTAGATTATGAGATCAGATTTAACGAGCTGATGAGATATGCTTATGTTTTAATTCCTACTGAGGCAAATAAGTGTAGGAAATTTGAAGACGGTCTAAACATGGAAATTCGGACAAGGCTAGCTCTTACTAATTTGAGCAGTTTCACTGAGCTCAGAGCAGCCTCGATCTGAATGGAGTAATTGTTGAGGGATAGTCAGCCTGAGCAGAGATCAGAAATTGGTCAGAAGAGGCCAAGTGAGTCTCAGGGTGGTTCTAGCAGAAGGTTTAGTAAATGTCAGACCCGAACATTTAGACCACCAGCTGGATCTAGACAATCAGGATTCAAACAGAAGGGTGGTTTCACTCAGACTGGGAATAATAGAGGTGCAACATCGGGTCAGTTGCCAACTTGTCAGTATTGTGGGAATAAGCATAGTGGTGTATGGTGGAGATTGACAAGAGCCTGCCTTCGATGTGGCTCACATGATCATCAGATCAGAGATTGTACATTGATGTCTGGAGCATAGTCTGGTAGGAGAGGGAGTAGAATAACATAACCTACTATTCAGCAGAGCCGAGCCAGAGGGGCTGGATAGAGAGGACGTGGCAAAGGCAGGATGAATTATGGAAGTATTACTGGGAGGACTGAGGTGCGGAGCAATCAGCCATAGTCTCAATCCAGAATTTATGGCATGACGAGGCAAGAGGCTCAAGAGTCTTCAGATGTCGTTGCAGGTGTATTATCATTATTTACTTTTGAAGTTTATGCATTGCTAGATCCAGGATTTACATATTCATTTATCACACCACACATGGCATCTAGATTGCATTGTGATAGAGAGTTCCTGAGATGTGGATTAGACGTGAGTACACCGATTGGTAGTACTATCGTGATTGGGGAGGTCTATAAGAAGTGTCTGAATCGAATAGACCAGGCAGAGTTGGCAACAGATTTGATTGTTTTACAGTTGAAGGAGATAGATATTATTCTAGGCATGGATTGACTTATTGCTCATAGGGCCATCATGAACTGCTATATGAAGGAAGTAATTTTAGAGTCTCCTAATCAGCCGAGAGCAATATTCAGAGGTATTAGCCAAGTAGTGCCAGCCAGAATGATCTCATTTTTAAGTGCTTTGAAGTTAATATATGGTGTATGTGAGGCTTATCTGGCTCACGTGATTGATACTCAGGTTTAGCAGAGTGTACAGGATATTCCTGTGGTTAAGGAATTCCTGACGTGTTTCTTGCTGAATTACCTAGTTTGCAGTGAAGAACAAATACCCATTGCCTAGAATTGATGACTTATTTGAACAATTGCAGGGAGCTCAAGTGTTCACTAAGCTCGATTTGAGGTCTGGGTATTATCAGCTAAAGATAGCAAAGGCTGATGTACCAAAGAGCGCTTTTAGGAGCAGGTATGAGCATTTCGAGTTCTTAGTAATGTCGTTTGGGTTGACTAATGCCCCAGCTATATTTATGGCATTGATGAATGAGGTGTTTCAACCCTACCTGGATCGATTTGTAATTGTATTCATCAACGATATTTTGGTGCATTCAAAAAGTAGTGAAGAACATGATGAGCATCTGAGAATGATTTTGTAGCTTATGAGAGAAAAACAATTGTATGCCAAATTCAATAAATGTGAATTTTTCCTGAATCAAGTAGTGTTTTTGGTTCACATTGTAACTGGTCATGGTATTCAGGTGGATTCAATGAAGATAGAGACAGTAATGAGATGGGAAACTCCAAAGAATGTATCGGAGATCCAGAGTTTCCTCGGATTGGCTGGATATTACCGGAGGTTTGTCGAAGGGTTTTCTTTGATCTCGACCCCTCTGACTAAACATCTGAGGAAGAATGTGGCATCCAGATAGAATGAAAAGTGTCAGAGAAGCTTTAAAGAGTTGAAACATCGGTTAACTACAGCGCCGATGATGACTATTCCATCAGGATCTAGTGGCTATGTGGTATACAGTGATGCATCAAATCAAGGACTGGGGTGTGTATTGATGTAGCATGGCAAGGTGATAGCCTATGCATCGAGACAATTAAGGTATCATGAGATTAATTATCTGATACATGATTTAGAGCTTCCAATAGTAGTCTTTGCTCTAAAGATTTAGAGACATTATCTATATGGCAAGACATTTCAGATATACACTAATCACAAGAATTTGAGATATTTGTTGTGTCAGAAAGAGCTGAACATGAGACAAAGGAGATGGATTGAGTTATTAAAAGATTATGACTGATCAATTGAGTATCATCTAGGAAAAGCAAATATTGTGGCTGATGCACTGAGTAGAAAGTCACATAGTAGAGTAGCTTAGATTCATATATCGAGGTTACCAAACTAGATTCAGTTGAGAGCTTTGAATGTGGAGTTGAATCTTGAGCATAATGAAGCATTGACAGCCACATTAAAACTGAGACCAATGTTGCATGACAGAATTAGAAGAGTTTAGAGTAATGATCCTGAGATGATGAAACTAATTGAGAAAGCTAAGATGAATTCAGATTCTGACTTTGAATTGAGAGATGAAACATTACTGCTAAAGCAGAGACTATGTGTGCCTAATGTCGATGATATGAGGAAGGAAATCCTAGAGGAAGCTCACATGGCTACTTATGCTATGCATCCTGGTACGGGCAAGATGTATAATACATTAAAGCAACATTTCTGGTGGCCAGGGATGAAGAAGCAAGTAGCTGATTATGTAGGTAAGTGTTTAATTTGACAGTAGATTAAGGCTGCGCATCAGTCTCCAGTTAGAAGGCTTAATTCATTGCTTATTCCGGAATGGAAATGGGAAAGAATTATCATAGACTTTATTATGGGATTGCCTAAGACTTCGAGGAAAAATGATGAGATATAGGTTGTGGTGGACCAATTAACTAAGTCAGCCCATTTCATACTAATACAGGAGAACAATACACTAGACCAGTTAGCCCGAAAGTATGTGATTGAGGTTGTGAGACTGCATGGGATTCCTGTGTCCATTGTATCGGACAGGGATGAGGAAGGTTTGAGAATGATTAAAGGTCCAGAACTAATACATGATACTATAGAGAAAGCGAAATTGATCAGAAGTCGAATAAAAGCGGCTCAAGATAGACAGAAAAGCTATGTGGATCAGCATAGAGTGGATATGGAATATAATGTTGAAGACAGAGTCTTTTTAAAAGTGTCGCCTTGGCATGGTGTATTGAGATTTGGTAAAAAAGGAAAGTTGAGCCCTAGATACATTAGTCCTTATGAGATCCTTGAGAGGATTGGAGAGGATTAGACCTTTAGCATATAAATTAACTTTGCCTAACGAGATGTCTCAATTGTATAATATATTTCATGTAAGCATGTTAAGAAGATACAGATCTGATCGTACTCATGTATTACCAGCTCAAGATATTGAGATTGATAGCAATTTGAGTTATATTGAGGAACCGATAAAGATAGTCGGTTATAAGACAAAGCAGTTGAGAAACAGAGTGATTCCATTGGTGAATGTTCGTTGGAGAAATCACTTGACTTAGGAAGCAACACGGGAAACTGAGGATGTTATGAGGCAACAGTATCCCCACCTACTCGAATCATCAAATAAGAATTTCGAACGAAATTTTTGTTAGGAGGGGAGAATTGTAGCATCCTGTCACTTGAATTAGGGTTAAAGTGGTGTTTATTAGAGATTAATGAGAAATTAGGAAGCATAATTCATGCTTATGCATAATGTGACATACACACACACGATATTATTGATTTTGCACATTACAATTATTTGTACATAAATTCATTAACATTTTTTGGGTATAATTGACTGTTTAAAATGCATTTAAAATATGAATTGTGAGTTATTTGCGTTAAAAATTTATTTGGAGACCATTAGTATTATTTCAGAATTTTTGGTAAATTTTCAGAAATTTCTGAAAAATTGGGGTACATTTGGACTAGGACAAATGTTAAGTGATAGGATAAATTGATACATGAAAATTTTGGATGATTAAGCCTAAAATTGAGAGACATTTGGCATAGTTAAATGTGTGACAAATGGACTAGTAAGTAAATGACAATTGGACCAATTAATGTGTGACATACGGACCAATAGATAAAAGACAAATGGTAGGATATCTAGTGGACAAATGCAAGGCATGCAAAATGACATGTGTCAATGAAGGATGAAGACATCTAGCATTCCATAGGGGGCAAACTTTCTGCTGGATCTTTCTACACCTCTTTCCTTGCTCTCCACTGAAACTCACTCCAAGTTTCCTTCTCTACATTTTGATCTAATCCTTGCTTAATTGTTACATTAAAGCTAAACATTTATCCTTCACAAAAGAGCTAAGAACCAGATGTCCACGTGATGAATCATGCATGAATGGAGGATTAGTTAATCTGAAGTGTTAAGCTAAAATTGGAAGCTTACAAAGTAGGTAACAATCTGATCTTTATGATATGTTTAGTGGTATGAGAATGATGCCTGAATTGGAATGACGTGCAGATGTATGCTGGAATGTTATGAACTGGAGAAATTTCATTGAATAGACTTTGATATTTTGATTATATCTTTAACTTTAGATTTCCTAATACGCTGATTCTTACTTCATAATAAATTAGAGACATAAGTCTACAACTTTCTTGAAGAAGTCGAATGTTAATTCTATCTCTAAGCATTTCAAAATTTGACCGGAAGTAGAGTTGGGAGTTCTGTTACAATTAAAAACAGTCTAGACTATTTTGGGTATAACTTTCAGTATACTGAATCAAATTGTATGATTTTGGTGTTATTAGAAACTGAAAACATAGTGGAACAATTGTTTAGAAGAAAGTATTACTGAAATATACCATTTTCTTTGTCATAATGATCATGCAAAGCTATCCCGAAAGGGGGTGCTAGGATGAAAATGCTGAGGTGTGCTGGAATTTGATAACTGGAATGTTTTTACTAAAGATGCTTCGGTATTTTATCTATATTTTGATATGTAGATTTCCAAATGAAATGATTATTGATTTAAATTGAACTAGAGACATTTGACTACAAATTTTAAGAATAAATTGAATTTGAATTTTATCCTTAATGGTCTTGAAATTTAGCTTGAAAGTGAGCCTTGGCTTAGGTAGTAGCACTACCAAGGACAAAAATCATGTCCTGTTGTTATTGAATAAATTGTATTGATATATGCCGAATCAGGAAAAGGTATCTTTACCAAAGTTGTAGCTTATTCTCTTAGCTTTCGATTGATATAAATTTTGTAATTTTTGGATATTGGAATTGAGAGATATGGGTTGTGCAACTAGAATGCATGATCATGCATTAGACAAACTTTCAAATGTATACAGTTTGTGGTATTTTGAGCATAACTCATAGAATAATGAATCAAATTGAATGATATTGGTATCAATAGAGACTTAAGACATAGGAGAATAATTTGTTAGAAGGAAGTGTTACCAAATTCCTTCACTTTCTTGATGAAAATAATTGTGCAAAATGGAACCGAAAGTGTATCTTTAGACAAATCTGAGTTAATGAATTGAAAGTGGATATCCACATGATTATTGTGATAAGATTAATGATTAGAAACTCAAAATTATCATGAACATGCATTTTACATATTCAGTATACATGAATGTGCATTAATGAATACATAATTGTGCAATATTGTGATATGTGTATGTATTATATGTATAGAGGAGCGCATTGAGCGACAGCATCCAGACATTGACAGGATTTTAAGGCAATAGCTATTTGGAGCATACGGTGAGTAACCTAAATGATCTCACCCTATTGTTTTGTATCTTACTGAATTGTGTTGCTATTTTATTACACTGTATTGAAATGTGTTGACTAGGTATTGGATTCCGGAAAATATTTGTCCGAGGCATTTTGATACATGGAAATGATATTGGAAGTGCTGCTGAATGTGAATGCGACTGCCTAATTGATTTTCTAATTCTTAACTGAAAAGTTGAATGCCGGACCTAGTCCAATGACTACTATTATTGTGGATGATACTGTGATTGTTGAACTGTCATAATACTTGCAAATGAAAATGATTGAATTTGATTACTGAATTGTGGCATGCATTTCATTCCAATGCAAGTAATAAAAAGGAGTTGTGAATGATGATGCTACCGAGACTGAAACTGTTACTGAAAGGAGCTTTAAGCTCTCACATATGTGATTAAAGCCTATGACTTATTGTGTTTACTGAGACCATTTTAACCCAAATTCAAGTGACAGGATGTTACAAGTGTACTGTGAGAAATTAGAAGTACATTGCATGCTCATGCATCATTGTATATTTACACACATGTGAATATTTATTTTTGATACATTAAAATAATTGTACATGCATTCATTGACATTTTTTTGGGTATAATTGATTTATAAATACGATTAAAACATAAATTGTGAGTTATTTGCGTTAAAAATTTATTTGGAGACCATTAGTATTATTTCGAAATTTTTGGTGAATTTTAGGAAATTTCCAAAAATTTGGGATACATTTGGACTAGGACATATGTTAAGTGGTAGGATAAATTAATACGTGAAAATTTTGGATGATTAAGCCTAAATTGAGAGACATTTGGCATAGTTAAATGTGTGACAAATGGACTAGTAAGTAAATGACAATTGGACCAATTAATGTGTGACATACGGACCAATAGATAAAAGACAAATGGTAGGATATCTAGTGGACAAATGCAAGGCATGCAAAATGACATGTGTCAATGAAGGATGAAGACATCTAGCATTCCATAGGGGGCAAACTTTCTGCTGGATCTTTCTACACCTCTTTCCTTGCTCTCCACCGAAACTCACTCCAAGTTTCCTTCTCTGCATTTTGATATAATCCTTGCTTAATTGTTACATTAAAGCTAGACATCTATCCTTCTAAGAACCATTTGTCCACATGATGAATGATGCATGAATGGAGGCTTAGTTAATATGAAGTGTTGAGCTGAAATTGGAAGCTTACAAAGTAGGTAGCAATATGATCTTTATGATATGTTTAGTAGTATGAAATGATGCCTAAATTGGAATAACATATATGAGATATTGGTGAAGATGTATGCTAGAATGTTATGAACTGGAGAAATTTCATTGAATAGACTTTGGTATTTTGATTATCTCTTGAACTGTAGAAATTTCATTCGACTTCTTCAGGAAAGTAGACATATATCTCTAATTTATTCTGAATCAAGAATTAACGTATTTGAAAATATACACTGTATAATATACTTTGATACTTCTGCCTATATAATTTTACTATTCAGTTTATATATATGTCACCCCTGTGACTTAATAGTCACAGGCGGACTCGTGCATGTTAAATAATTTTTAATTGTTAAGTTAAATCATTTTTAGAATTTTTTTCAAAAAATATAACAAGAATATGACCAAGGTTTAGAATAAGCTATGAATCAAGATTCACGCTTTATTATAAATATAATTAATTGATTAATTAATTAATAATTATTAGCAATTAATTATTACTTATGTTTTTTATTTTTCGTTAATGTTGATTAATAAGTAGGCATCTTCTTATTAATTCTTTCATAATATAATTTTATTTTTAATTTAGTTATAATTGTTTTCCGATTCATAAATTATTATTATTAATTGCCTATCAATTGTGAGCTTACAATTTTTTTCATCCATTATTAATTATTATTACTTACTATTGTTACTATATTATTAGGTGCCATATGTTAATATTAATTTTACATGCTAATAATAACCGTGCATTATTAATTGTTTATTCTAATTAATTTTTATATACTAATATTAATATTTAAATCTTATTCATAATCCTTTGTTACTAATTGTTAATTATTATAAGTTTTTATATTAATATTATACATTAATATTAAGTATATATGTTAGTGACAACCTAGCATTATTAATTGTTAATTATTATGAAGTATTATATAATAATATAAGTTTATATAAATGACTATATAAATTAATTGTGTTATTTTTATTAATATTAATTATTAATTGGTATGTTAGCTAAAACCCATATTCGTTGTCAGCCCGTCACAATTTACATCCACAGTTGTGACTTATTAGCTCACAACCGTGTATTTTATTTAGTTTTTGGTTTTTAAAGGCCTTTTTTAACTGTTATTTAATAAATAAATAGGAATTTCCTTGTTAATCCTTTCATAACATAATTTAATTAACATTTAATTGTTTATTTACTTATAATTGTGTTATATTAATTCATAATATTGTTAATTAACTATTATTTATGAAACTTTCGTCTCCACTAACTTTATTTATCATTAACTGACGTGTCTTAAATAACTGTCGCGTCTTCCACTAACTTTTATTATTACTTCTGAATCAAAATTTGACACAAATATTATACGAAGCCAACAAAATCTACCAATAAATTTTGGTAATATCATAACATTTAATGCAAATCTATCTACCTAATTAATAAACGATTTTGCATATGTTGTATCTGCATTTTATTATTAATATATGTTGTTATTAATTATTAAGCAGTTCAATTCAGTTTCTTCGTCTTCTCCTTCTCCGGAACGTTCTTGTATTATGATTCCTCCACTTTCCTCTCTCTCTCCCATTGGCTTCTTCTCTTCTTCTTTTTTTCCCCTTGGTCTGAGCTGTTATTTTAAAAATGTAAACGATTTCTATTCTTCAGATGAATCAAAGACGGCCCATGTTAACTTTCTGCTACTCAAAGAAATAACCTAAATGTGTCAATGATCATTTTAGTTGGACTGCATCGTTATCGTTTCTCAAAATAAAACTTTTGTGACTTTGTCACCATTCACCTTTGTTTCTTATTAACTTAGACATTTATATTGTAACACCCAAATACCCCTTGGGAGGATATGTGGATACCACCCAAGACAGAATGAACAAAACCAAAACATTTCACACATGCATTTTTAAAATCTAAGTTTAACACACATATAATACATCTTATAATTTCCAGAAACAAATCCAAAGAATATTTACAGGCCCAAATAAACTAAACAAAATACATATTCGAGCGACACAA
>JAOQMR010115501.1:0-11385 GCA_027563865.1 Erythroxylum pelleterianum
TCTTTCTATTGTATGTAGATGACATGTTAGTCGCAAGCCTCAACAAAGATCATTTTAAGGAGTTAAAGGCATAATTGGTTATGGAATTTGATATGAAGAACTTGGTAAATAAGATTCTAAGGATGCAAATTCCCTGAGACATAAATAATTAGAAGATTTGGCTTTCTAAAAATAATTATTTGAAGAAAATCTTACAACTTTTCAATATGCAAAATTGTAAGCCAATTACTACCTCACTCCTTGTTAATTTCAAGTTTTCCTCTAAAATGAGTCCTAACAATGAAGAAGAGAGGATGGAGTCTCGAGTACCGTATGCATTAGTAGTGGAAAGTTTAATGTTTGCTATGATTTATATAAAATCAGACATTGCACATACAGTGAGAGTGGTTAATCGATACATGACGAATCTTGGTAGAGAGCCTTGGACTTCTGTAAAGAAGATCTTAAGATACATTAAGGAAACCTTAGATGTTGCATTATGTTATGGAGGATCATACTTTATTTTCAGTAGATATGTTGATTCAGATTATACAAGTGATTTTGAAAAAAGAAAATCTACTATAGGGTATATCTTTAAACTTACTGGTAGAACTATAAGTTGGGTTTTAAAACTACAATCAATTATTGCTATGTCAATAATAAAAGTAAAATATGTAGCAGCTACATAAGCCAGTAAAGAAGCAATATGGTTGAAAATGCTCTTGGAAGAAATCGGGCATAAATAAGAAAAATTTTCTTTACTCTATGATAGTTAGAGTGTCTTGCATCTTGCAAGGAATCCAACATTTCATTTGAAGACCAAACAAATGCAAGTACAATATCACTTTATTTGTGAAAAGTTGAAGAAGGAGTTTTAGATATGTAAAAAATTCATACCAAAGATAACTTAGAAGATTTCATGAAAAAGGAAATCAATACTGATGAATTTATTTGGTTTCAATCTTCTTATGGCCTGACAGAGACGTGAGCAACATGTAAATGACAAGATAGGAAAAAAAATGATGTGAATATACGATTAATACTCAATCGAATCTTCAAGTAGGAGATTATTGAAATGATAAGTGGTCAACAATTATAGAAACCATGTTCAGAAAGGGAGGAGGCGAAGGAGGCTAGAAATCCAAAACCATGTGAGGGAGGCCTATTTGGCAACCATGTTCAGAAAGGGAAGAGGCAAAGGAGGCTAGAAATCCAAAACCATGTGAGGCCTTCCTAATTCATTTGCAAAGAATCACTTTTGAGAAAACCCCTTTAGATCCAAATATCTGCATCATTTAGTAAGGGTCAATAGAGAGTGTTTATCATCCTTTCATCCTTTTACACCATTTCTCTTTAGCTTCATTAATCTCACAGCGGTTTGTTAATGCCTTTGTTGCTTCTCCTTCCATCCCTCCTTTCTTCTCTTTCATGACCTTTGAAAGTTGAGCTTTTTCTATCTAAAAACCTCCAAAGATACTATACTCTCCTTGAAAATCTTATGGAATAATCACCACAAGTGTTACATCTACAATCCATATTGTTTTCAATGAGTATCACACCTTTTGGTTATAGGCTTCTCAAGACTCTCAAGAACTCAGTTCTCTCATCTGGGGTATTGTGTTTCAAATGATGGAACCAAAATTGGGCATAAACTATTAGGGTCTATTCATGGTTGGTGTTGATAACTTGTGGATTGGTGATTTGTAAAGGATGATTATCAAGTCTATTGATTTGTAGATTGATGTTCATAGGTTTTGCAAAGCTAAGTAGCCTCATGGAAACATTGTCTCCTAGAGGTCTAATAAAAAATGGGGTCTCTATATTTTTGTTAGTTTCAGAAGGGGTAGTAATTACTATGATGCTTACCAGTGGTGGAGGCTCTTCCGATCGTCGAGTTAATACCTTAAGAAGTGTAGGACATTGCACACTGTGAGAGACTCCAATATCAAGAATATGTATAGTGTAAGAGCAACCTGTTTCCAAAGTGAGAATTTGGAGGATAGAAGCATTTTCTATGTTGTTAGGAAAGGCAAATCAAGACTTAGCTCATAGAATTTAAGCAAAGATTGTTGGAAAAACTTTGGCTCAATAGAAGTAAAATTTATCGACCCTATAGAGGCTGAAGAGGAGTTGGCTGCTGAGGATTATGGGTAACGAGTCAATGTTTGGAGACCATGTGTTGCTAGCTGATAGTTATTATGAAGTATTAGATACTGCAGAATCATTTTGTGCTACTAAGCTACTCGTACTGGCATCAATTTTGTTGGTTTTATTGCTAAGACTAGTTTGATTATTGATTGGTTCCTGACAACTGTCCTAACTTTTGTCCCACCATTGATGAGTTGTATTGATGTCTTTGGTCTTATATGGATCTTCCAGTAAAGAAGGCTGGATTGAAACAGATCTTACAAGCCAGTCCAACAGGTTAGAGCCATAACACGTCTCAGTTTCTTATTCATTTTGTGTTCGAATAGGAACCTATTCTGTTAGAAAGAAAAAGAGCCAAGAAATGAACTCAAGAATTTGTAGTTGGTCATTTGACTACGAGAGACAAAAGGTGAAGAACATAGTTGGCATTTTAATTGGAGATGGACCCACTTCTATTTTTTAAATGTCCACATCAATCTTTGGTGGATCCCACAACAAAAATTTTTAAAAAACACATTAGCAATTTTTTGGATCGCGTCAGAAAATAATTGACATTGCCCTAACACCATTAGTGGTTAGGGTTTAATTTGAACGTTTTCCAAATGTTCTAGTTCATTTTGAACGTTTTAAAAATATTAGAGTTCAATTTGAACTCTATAAAATGTTAGGGTCTATTTTGTACATCATTGTAAACGTTAAGGTTCATTTAGCCCTTTTGGTCAATTTTCAGCAATAGCCTATGTTGCCAAAGCATACTTGGATTCGAAAGAGTGAAAGAACCTACTTGATGGATTATTAAAGTTGTATAGATGGCCACGTTACTTTTGGAGATGGAAAGAAGGCCACGATTATTGGAAGAGGGACCCTTTGCATGGATAGATTGCCACACTTCAAAAATGTTCTTCATGTGAATGGTCTAAAAACCAACTTGGTGGTAAAAGAAAACCTTTAAAATCAACTTTACAAATCAGAACAGAGATGCTACGAAGCTAAAATCAGAAACTTTTCAGATTCATAGTTAGTTTCTGCTGAAAAAGAAACAGTTTAGAAAGAAGACTAGTTGATTGCTTCAGAGGAAGAAACCAACCAGGCATTTGATGACAGAGATAATGTGACGAGAAAAAAGGCCAGGTTTGAATTTCTTCAAGGGCATAGGGACTATGTGCTTTACATTTTGAAGTATATTGATATTGTTTATTAAAAAACAAAACAAAAAAAGTAGGGTTCAAAGGAGTTAGCGTCTAGTCTTTTTGAGTTTTTGATTTATGGATTTTCTAAGGTTTAGGTAATTGGTGTGTATCTGGCTTTCCCTTAAGTATTGAATGGTATATTTGATGTGAAAATAAGGCTCAGCTTGATGATTTAAAAGTTTTGCTTTTATATTTTAATTTATGGAGTTGTGCTGATAAAATGTTGATGCTTGGTTGGAGATCTATAGGAAGATTTGGGTTTTCTATAATTTGGTTTTTCAAGTTTTATCTTGGTTTATCTCTAGATTGTGAGTTGCATGAGTTTAAGCAATATGCTTTCATAGGGAACACTTTCCATGTATATGGATATGAAGAGAATGTGTTGCTACAATTCATATATATCATCTTTAGAAGAGCAAAAGATTTTAGTGGAGGTGTATTTTCATTTGCAGCTACAATCATGAGTGATCTGATTCACAAATATCCTACTTACTTTCTAGTTTTAGATGCATCTGGTCTTCCTTTTGCTTTCTTGAAAGCCATAATGGAACGCATCTTTTTCTCTACAAAAGAAATAATGAGCATTCCTCAATGTTTCATTGCTTTGTGGTTAAACAACAATGGTCTCCAGGCAACACTTTAAGATGTTTTATGAAAACATTTACTTCTTGAATATATTTACTTGTGGTAAGATATTAGAAGTCTTGTCTAGTGGACTAGATGAACTTATGCATTATGCTTCTTTATTAGTGGACCTAGAGTGGATATGCTGATTAATTTTTTAAATACTCTTGTAAAAATTGGATCTAGTATTGATGCATCTTACACATCTAATGATATGCAATCCTTCTCTGTTTTGGGTCCAATGGCAACTGATGCTAAAGAAAAGAGTATGGTTCCATTAGATGAAAGAGAATCTTCCAAGGTTGATGGTTTAATGCAAACTATCGAGCAGCTTTCTGATGCTTCAATAGTCAACATTGAGAACGAAGGTTCTGAGATGTCTTTCTAGCTTGGAGTCTCGTTTCAACTGGGTTTGCTCTTGATCATCCTATAAATTTAGCTTAGCATAAACAATTTAATTTAGATGCATTGTTGACTGAGAGGAATTTGTTACATACTTCTTTATTGCCACAACAATTTGATGCTGATTTGGTGCGAGAATTTTATTTTAATTTGGATAAGAGAGTGTTGGATGATACAACTATATGCTTTCATATGGTGTATGTGAGGGGGAGATCAATTAAATTTGATTGTGATTCGTTAAATGCATTTTTGGGGTTTATGAATTTAATCATTCATATGCAGATGACTTTGATGTGATTAATAATATATTGGCTAGTGTTTTGACCGGTGGTAAATTGTCATCTTGGCCTTATACTATTATACTACATGCTTGTGATTTTTTCGCTGCACCTAAGGCTATTTTTTATACCTCCTTATTTGCCGAGATTGATCGCATTGAAGATATTCCTAGCAAGGGGAGAAAAATATGATTAGAGAAAATTTGAGAAATTGGACGATTTGTTTGGATGATAGTTGGATGTTTTGTTAACTAGGGATTACTATTTCTTTTGTTATTTTCCTTTTGTTTATGTGAACTTGACAAACTTGATGTTATGTGAACTTGATGTTATTTGGAAATTATTTGGAACTCGATGCTCGATTTAGGGAGAGTGACAAACAATACTAAAAAGGAGAAGATTGTTAAGATATATGTTAACATATCTTATTAATTAATTTTGGGCATTATTTATAATCGGACATCTTTGGTTATTTGAGGAATATCATTATGATGAGTAATCTACCTTATGTGGGATTCTTGAAGATAAAGCTTATTTGGGATAAAATCTTGGTGAAGATAGGATTTAATTGAGATAAAATTACCATATTTTGATGAAGATAATGTGTAGATTTTTGGTAATTTAAGGACTATCTTTGACAGCCTATTTTGGTAGTTCTATCTATCTAAGGCAATTAGATTTTTGTTGATCTATTCCATCTTTGGTAGCTTCATTTCATGTGCAATAACATAAATTTCTGGATTATTGACAGGTTGTTTTATATGGGAAAAACAACCAGTATATAATGACTTGACAACTATATTTTTTGGAACTTTAAGCTATCTTTAGCAGCTGATTTTTTGGGGATCTTATCTTGATTGGGAAGTAGCATTTTCTTAAGGTTGTGTGATTTTTCTGGGCTATCTAATCAGTGTTTTTTGTGTGAAAAGTCCAATAGTTTTCTTGTGGTTGCAGCTCTTTTGTTTATGACGTTTCGGTGATGAAACGTTTGTTTGTTTGTTGAGTTTTCGTAGTTACTGTGAGTGGGATGTTTCACTGACAATATTGAAGGTTTAAAGTAAATTTCTTGGTGGGCAACTTCCCATACTTTCGTTGATAAAGCTGCATATTTATGGGAGTTATTTCCTATCTCAATTACTATTGTCGTTGTTTATGCCTTTATTGTTTCAATCACGTGAGTTGTTCAATTATCATCTTTATTATTAAATAGTTTTGTGAAAATCCTCTATTGAGGTTAGCACGAAGTAGTTATATTATTAGGAGTGAAATTCTTTCACTGGGTGTGAGAATGAGTAAATAGTATCAAGGTTGAGTAGTGTCAACTCAATAAAGCCTTGTATAAAACTATTGTTTTTTGGTGAAAGTGATTAAGCTAGTTGAGAGCTCCGCGGATGTACGCCAAGTGTGTCACACTACGTTACCAAATCTTGGGTGTTGATTTGTTTATTTTGTATTTAATTTATCTGTTTCCGTTTGTGCTGAAAAATTAATAGTTGCTAATGCAATTGTTTTGTATCAAGCAACCAATAGATACAATTTAAAGCAACTGCACTTGAAAAAGATTTTTGCGGAACTATATCATTTGGAATTTTCAGAAGTAAAACATAACCCTTTTAACAATAAGTTGTTTGATTCGACTGATAAAACTTTCTGCCCCACAAAAATATGCATGACTGGAATTGGCGGCATATTCTTTGGTTTCTTCCAAGTAGTGCTGCACCAAGGGAAGAACTTAAAGGAGCATCGTGACCCTAGCCTACAGTGCATGCCAAAAAAGTTCTTCTATGCTTCATTATTTCTTTTCCACTCTTGGGACTTCTGCGATTTGGCACTTCCATGTTGTTTTTTAATTGATAGAAAAGACAATCAGTCACCGACAACTTGGGACATCATAAACAACATTTTAGGATAAGGGAATAGTGTTCAAAGAGCACTACACAAAACTCCGAATACCTCAAGTCACATCAATTCTCAATATGTTACTACTAAATATTAATTATATGTGGGACTAATTTCGGCAGGTTTAAGGACTAACCAAATTGCCTCTTCCGTTAGTGGCAGTTGTCTGGCAATCACGTACCATGTTCTTGAAACCTGCAGTTAAGTATAGTGGATTTTACTGTTACAGAAATTTGCTTAGATTAAGTGAAGAAATGGGATTACTGATTAGCCAACTAGGAATGTAACTGAGGAATATAGGAGGAAGCACAACTTTTGAAAAAAGCAGAATACACACGACATATGCAGACAATATGGTCTCGTGTGTTGGGATTGTGGATAACCATTTTTTTTTATTTAGTGCATATATTGATTATATGCAAGATTTTCCCCAAGAGAATGCACTTATGAAATTTCAACTAAATAGTAAATACCCTAGAAGACTTGAAGACTTTCACCCTTTATCATGTACCAACTTATCAAATGAAAACTAGGGGTGGACTAGTGCACTGCTGGCAAATAAAATAGTAACCATTTGAGCTGTCTAGTTAAAGAATCTTTGGAATTGATGCACTAAATTACAAATCATTGAACATCGATAGAATGTATATATATAGAATAGTTGATCAAGGACTGAATTTCTTCTGGTTACCACTCATAAGGAATCTTTAACTTTCAGAAACTCGTAATGATTCAGGCCATTTAGAAAGTTTACAAGAACATTTTAAAAATGAAGTTCAAACAATGAAGGAATGGAAATATGTGTTTCACTTGAACTTGTCGACCAAAAGCTCTCTGAGCTTCCGTACAAGCCATCAACATTTAATACTATACATCTGTAAGTGGAGAGTACATGCGAATCCCTATCATTTTGGTGTATTTTGGTGGTGGGGGAAAACCGACGATATTTTGAGACTCTTTCGACAAAAGTATTGATTTAGTAGACTGCCACCCTCAGTACTGTTCTCAATCAAATATTATAGTGACATTTCATTTCACTGAAAGGTCAAGTATCAGGCTTCAACTTCCTATAGATGGATTCAAGACTTTGAATAGTGAATTAAGGGCAAATTTAATACTGTAGTTGTTGTTAGAATTTAATGAATATATAAAACCAATTGGTTTTAGGATAGAACCTCACTTAGACTTGTATGTGGTCTAACTTTCCTTCTCGTGTGGGCCCGTAGGCCAATTGTAAATTCTAACATGGTATCAGAGCATTTATGACCAAGTGGTCGTGAGTTCAAATCCTATCACCCACCTATTATTCAGCACAAGGTAGAGTGAGTCTGTGCAAGTTTCAAGCCCAAAGGGCTTTCACTTGAGGGGGTGTATTAGTGAATATATAAAACCAATTGGTTTTAGGATGAAACCTCGCTTAGACTTGTATGTGGTCTAACTTTCCTTCTCGTGTGGGCCCATAGGGCCATTGTAAATTCTAACAGTTGTTATGATCATATGACTCAAGGTTATAAATTACAATCGCAACTTCAATTGTAGGTGAAGTATTATAATTGTCCTCTTGTTGCCGCAATTTGTTGTAATTACATGGGCAATATTCATACTTATACTTGCATCATTTATATTATTGTAATCGTTAATGCAACTGTAGTATAACCTACAATATATGATAATAGTGATTATATATGAAATAATTAATATTAAAATTGAAATATTTGTATCGTGGTTATAGACTTAAAGTTATGAGTGGATATAGTTGAGAACAAACTTTTATATGAAGGTGAGAAGTAGCAATTGAGGCTATTGTTCTGCCCACTCGTTAAACTGTCAGACAATTTCATTAATTAAAAGAAGCAGAGTTTGAGTTTGAGATCAAAGATACCACGTCATTTGAAAGGTTGGACCGTTTTCAAGTATTCTATGTGACCAGGATTTCAGTTTCATGGGGACCATGATGAAGATAGGGCGGTTTAATATAATGATCACTCTTCCTATTATTATATATCAAGTCAACTATGAAAACTTTGCTACATTGATGATGACTTATTAAACAATAGAGCAATCCTAGTGCAACATGCAGAATTTGGAGGAAGATCTCCAAAATAGTAAATTTTCCCTCTCTACAAATTAGGTAAAGTTAAGTACTACTCAATCTTCTTAGATTCTGCTTATTAGCAAAATTTTTATTAGGTTGTAAAAAAAACATCGAATATAATAAAATCCATCGCCCTTTTTGAACTATTTTATGACATAGTGTATAAACCGTCCAAATTGATTATTTTATCCCACATATTTCTAATATGAAATTATTAGCGGTGAGGAATGTCACTGGACATACTTTTTAGGCTTATAAATGCTTTCCTGGAAACCAGACCTCAGCATCTATTTGGTAGCTTGCATCTTGTATTAATCCCCAGTAGGCACATCCTCCTGTAACTACAATTTCCTACAACTTGAATTATTATTCTTCAGCCATCTCAAACTATCATACATTCAACCCTTGAGCTTCTTCTCTTGTCCAATTAATAGTTACGAAAAATATCTAACCTCTATCTTGTTTTGCAATGGCACAAACCCTAAATATTTGCACATATGCTACTCTTTTTGCACTAATCATCTCCATTCATTTTCCAATAACTGAAGGAAGGAAAATCAAAACAATGAAAAAGCAGGAGGTTGCAGCCACCAAAGAGCACTCACAAAAGCACAACAGCAGCAATACTATCAATTTGCACCATAAAAATGCCGAAGGAAATGCAGAAAGTTCTCGACCTGCTATAGCCACAAATCCCATTACTCCTAGTGACCACCGATCCTTGGCAGGGAAACAAGAGTTGCTCCCAAGAATAACCCAAATTTCTAGCTCCGTCTCAAGTGAGTCTACTTCAGAGCATGATCAGAATGATTTCAGGCCAATAACACCAGGCATTAGCCCAAGTGTTGGCCATCCGTTAGAATCCGATGAAATTGACTCAAAGGTATCATCAGCGATTCATTCCAGCATCAACCATTTTATTTCAGAACAAAATGATGAGTTCCGTCCCACAAAGCCTGGTCACAGCCCTGGCGTTGGTCATGTTTTTCAAACCAAAATTGTAGAGTCAAGGGAATAGACATAAACCTAGACATATCTTACCTCGTTTAGAAACTATATAAATATCCTGTATATTCCCGATTCCCAACAAGAAAGGAACTGCCACATAAATAATTTCCATCAAGATTGTGTATCTATGAACTGTTCATCCGTGTGTAATCAGTTTTATTGTCGTAATAAAGATCTTTGCTAAATTAGATATGTTTCATTATTCATTGATTCACAGTATTATTATTTTCTTTAACTACTTTGAAATTTGGATATGTAAAATCTTCCTGCCGTCAATATACCATTAGGGCACATTAGGGCACATGGATCCCAATAGGCAAATGCGTATCACTTTCTCGTAAACGAGCAAATTTTGTATTCTATAAATAGCTACTTACAAACAAGACATTCTCAAAATCAGAGAGGTACTGAGATACACTCTACACCATGAAATCTTAGAAAAGAAGTAGTATTCTGACCTCCCCATTTGCCTTTTTCAAGCCCTGATCCTGGCGTGAATAGAAACAAGAGGTCTATATTAAAAGGGGTTAAGGGAAACCAGCCCTTTTAAGTTTTAATTATTTAATCAAGAAAAGAAAAAGCAAACCTTTCTCCTAATTCTTTATTTTGATGCTATTTTATAAGAAATTTATTTATACACACAAATTTATGCATTTTTTCCAATTTAATAGTTTTCTTTATCAATAAAAAATGTTAAAAAAACTGACCTTATATTTAACATATAATATTAACGTTCATCTATATTAATGTCATTTCTAAATATGAGATCCAAACAAAAACATTTTGCTCGAAGGTGTACTTTAGAACAAAATATGTAGTATTTACTAAATAACTTGAAATGTATCTAATTTTTATATGTTTAAACACTTTTAGTCTTTACCCGTTTGAGTTACCACTAAAATATACATACATATATGAATAGGTATTAAAAGAATGTTGTGTTGGAATTTTGGCAGAGCAAGAAAGCAAATATTAGGAGGTATTGACTCTACTGGTTGTATCATTGAAAATGAGTTCAAGCTTCATTTTATAGGCAATACAAAGAAACGGTAACATCAAGAAAAAGAGAGTTTCTAGACTTATCAAGTAGTTGAGAGTTTATAGCATCGGCTAGAATATTTATTCTCTGCTATAAACTCTTAACCACTTGATATGTCTAGCAGTAAACTCCCAACTGCTGAAATATTATCTACTAGAATATTCACTACAAGAAAACAAACCCTTTTGCGACGTCTTAAAAACGTCACAAAGGTCCTAAAAACGTCGCAAAAGAGCATTTACGACGTTTTAAAAAACGTCACAAAAAACGTCGTGGAATGTGGTGTAGGTAAACGTTTTCCGCGACGTTTTATGAAAAATGTCAGAAAAAACACAGACATTCTGCGACGTTTTTAAAAACGTCACTAAAAATTTATACAATCCGCGACGTTTTTAAGAAACGTCGCGGAATGTCTTTCGCGACGTTTGTTTGAAAACGTCACAGAATGTCCTTCGCGACGTTTTTAAAAATGTCGCGGAATGTCTTCCGTGACGTTTTTCTTATTATTTTTTCCATTTTTTTCCATTTTCAGAAAATCATATTAATTTAATAATTTTTAAATTTAATAATTATTTTTAAAATACAATTTTTACTCTTATTTGTTTAATAACTATCCAAGATTATTTATGAATTTTATTTATTTAATAATTCTTCAATTTTTTAATATATCATTAATTTTAATAATTATTCATTTATCACAATAATTTCATACCTGCAAACAAT
>JAOQMR010115525.1:0-11381 GCA_027563865.1 Erythroxylum pelleterianum
TTAAATAATATTGAGTGGCTATTCTTATCAATTCTGTTCCAAACGCATTAGCCTTCTAAATTAATCGGTACCTAACATTGAGTAATTATTCTTTGTCGCAGGTTTTTCTGGATGGTGAACGAGCTATGACATATTTGACTAAGGACACCAGGAATGAATTATTACATGTTGCTACAACTGATATTACTGGTCGCTACTATGAATTAGCTGCTGAACTTGTTAATGTGGTTAGTATCCAAAGAAGAATATCCTTTTTCGAATATTTGAACTCCTGATGTGGACTTTTAGCTCTCTTTTCTGTATCATTATCTAGGCAAGGAAAACTGAATCTTCACTTCAGAGAATAAGACAGGGTGCCCAAAGGCGAGCTGGAGCTAGCTCAGATGTTTCGGACCATAGTGTATCTGATACTGACAAAATCTGTATGCAATTATTTTTGGATATTCAGGTAAAAATGTTCTCTATGCTTTTCCCGTTACCTGCTTATCTACTTCTCTCCTTTGGATCAAATAGCCAATATATGTATGCCAGTGAAGTGGCCTTTGCTTAATTGGATTAACAGTTTATGTATAATTTACTAGGAGTACGGACGCAACCTTTCTCTTCTTGGGGTCCAGGCAGCCGATATTCCAGCCTACCGCTCCTTGTGGCAATGTGTTGCTCCCACAGATAAACAAAGTTCAATCAGCTTCTAAGAGTGAGAGTCTCTCCCAGAAAGTCCGTAGACGAACTTCATTTGTCAATTCAAGATGTTTGTTGTCTGAGACCAAATCAAGATATTTGTTGTTCGATATTCCAGCGTACCATTCCTTTTGGCAATTTGTTGCTCCCACAGATAAGGAAAGCTCCATCTCTTTCTGAGAGAGTTTCTCCCGGAGAGATCGTAGATGAAATTATTCATTTGTTGACCGATATTCCAGCCTAACGTTCCTTGTGGCAATATGTTGCTCCTGCTCCCACAGATAAACAAAATTAATCAGCTTCTAGGAGTGAGAGGTTCTTCCTTAAAGCTTGTAGGCGAACTTCATTTGTCGATTCAAGAAATTGTTGTACAAGGTTGAATTGATCCCTTTTCTTTGCTTCATAGTTATACATATTGTATGCACTCAATTTGATGATACTCTGTTTATAGGGACGTGCAAAATTTTGTATTGGCAGTTTTGCTTCATTTGCGTAGTAATTAAGAATCTGATATTATGGCAGAGTATATTGTACATTTGTAGTTGTATTGTCCAAGAACTAAGATACGAAGCAAACACTTGCGAACTATTTTGGTTTGCAGGAGGAAGAGGGTGACAAATCTGGAGGAGAACCAATTTTGATGGTTTTCCATTAGGTGGATGGTTGATACTCTTTTAATAGCATTGTTTGCCATTGCCTTGCAGGAATCTCCATTTGCATTATACAACTGGTTTGGGAATATTCTTTGGACTTTTATAATAAAATACTTTATGGACTGCCCATTTTAAGTTCCAATTGAATTATTATGTTCACTTATTTGAGAAGCAGGTGTAAGATGAATTTCAAACCTCCAATAGTTTCAAATTGTATTGGTGACTGATTTTGTGTGTGGCTACATTAGATAAGTCGGTCTAATGACTAAAACAATACAAGAGTTGGCTATCTGATAAAATGATTAGTCATTTCTTGGCTTGGACGCACTCTTACAGTGCAACTTAAAGAAAAGAAAACGATTGGATCGACTGTTTTAAACTTTGAGTTCAATTTAAAATTCGATCAATTTTTAAATTTCGACTTGAACTTAAAACCTTGTTAACTTCAAATTAAATCACAGCTGAAATGACATCCATGTAAATGTAATTCTAGCCATCAAGTACATCCTTTGAAAAATCTTTAATCTAACTTGGTCGTTTTGGTCCAAATTTCTTGGAAGGAACCACGACCGCCATTGGAATAATGATATGGTTTAAGAGAAGGATTCTGACAATTTATTGGTATATAACTATATATATTGTTCCCAGCTCGAAACAGGGATTTCCTTTGTCTCCTATTACTCTTTTTTATGCTTCTTCTGCCATTGAATCACATAATACTGAAGAAAAGTGGAGTAATATGTGAAATTTAGAGTATCATTTATACTATTTTACAAGAATCAAATATTGATAAAGAACTGGTAAAGTTACAGAAAAGTTATAGTTTGGATGACCCAGACAGGGTTACTGCATCATGATCCTGAACTCCTCAAAGCTAAGAACACCATCCCCATCCAGATCAAACTGGTTTATCATAACTTTACACTCAGTAATCGACTTAGACTCACCAAGTTTACTCAGCATCCTCTTCAAGTTCTTGGGAGTAATGAACCCACAATTGTCAGTATCATACATCCCAAAAGCCTCTCTTAAATCTCTCAACTTCTCTTCTCCTCCAGCCTGCAGTAATCCAACAATGTCCTCGGCTCCCAACAAACCATCCCCATCAGAATCCCACAGACCAACCACCATCTCCGCCTCTTCGATGCACAATTCCATCCCAAACTGCCCCAGACGGTGGCTTAACTCCACAGGCGAAACCTTCCCATCACCATTCTCGTCGAGGTGCTCGAAGACAACGTCGAATTCTCCCGCTTTTATCATCCCGCAACCCCAAAGATTCAATGTTTAGTACGGTAAAACTATATTATGTACCAACAAGAGTATAACAACTACTGGGCAATGTTGTTTTGAAACAAAAGTTTGCATATGATAGCTGGTCAACAAATATCTCTTCATATATATACTAGTAAGGAGGTCGAGTTTCTGGATTCCATCAACTTGTTTACGCAGAAGATTGGAGTGAAGCTTCAAATCAGACAACGCAGTGTTGAAAACGGGTGAGACCATAAGCTCTGACGTAAAATGCGTGTACGAAGACAAGTGGACATGTTGTAAACCTACGAGGCAGACAAAGACGAAAGTAATGAACGTGGATCTAGTGGTCTGGTCCAAACACTGTGGAGAATAAAGGGCAACGATCACCAACTAAACAGGTGGGACCTATTCCTCTGTACCCAATAATTCTGTGCCTCCTGTTCTCCTTGGATCCAAGTTGGGCACAAAGTTATCAGGTGCAGAGGATCTGAAGGTTAAACAGGTACCGAAACCAAGTGGGTTCAGAGTAACTGAGACCAACGAGGCCTGTGCTACTCTGTGGGCTTTGGATAAACAATATTAATTGTCGGTTGTCGATACGAGTGAAAGGGAAAGAAGCCTCGACGCATGAAAAATGAGTTCAAAACCCAAAAATCTGGAGACTTTTCAGTTTTAAGTATTGGCTTACCTCACTCTGGATTACGTCATTGATGAAGACACCTCGACGCTATCATGGTGATTATTATCCAATTAGAGTAGCGTGGGGCCTAAAAAGCAATTAGGAATGTCAATGGGTTAAACTGAGCTAGGCCAGGAGCTAGGGTGGCCCGTGATCCGACGGGTTATGATAGGTCAACCCATAGCTCGACCCAGACCCAGACTACGGGCTAACCGGCCCGTAGCTTTGCTCATGGCTTAACGGGTTACGAACGGGCTAGATCAACCCAGCTTATATATATATGTATATATAATGTCAAAAATAATGTTATTTTTGAAGTAACGGATCCAATCTCAACTTGTGGCTCGATCGGGTCGACCATTTTTGCTTGTGACCCAATCAACCCGGGCCGGGCTAAAATTGACATCCTTAAAAACGATATAAGGACTCTCATTTATTTTATTTTGTTATCCAAAGGGATTCTATTGAAGATTACTAGAATTTAATCCCATTAAATTATAAAATTTGATATATCATAGTAAGTGTAGACATGAATCTGAATATTTTAAATATATTATCCTATTAAATTTTAAACTTTGATGTAATATAATATGTATAAACATACAATAATTTTATCTTCTCCTTACTCTTAAGTGTATGATTGAATTCTTTACTGTTAAATAAGTTCAAGGGGCTTGCATACGATATTTGACTAATTTAAAAATTGTCCCCGTACTTTCTTTATAAGCATACATTTTCTCTCTATAATGACAACATCAACATCAACAATTCAGCGAATGATTTGTTGACATGCGAGATTTGGAAAGGAGCAGTATACACAGTCTTACCCTTAACTAATAAAGAAGTTGTTTTTGATATACCACATAAAAAAGAGAGAAAAAGAAAAAATGCACATGTATATATATATTAAAATAAAAATAAAAATAAAAATAGGCATAAAAGACAATAACAGTAATACAATCAATAAATAAATACGTATAAATAAAAATATAAAACTATGTAATAAAATAAATAATATAATAAATATAGAACAAGATGAAAAGTCAAATTAAAAGAAACAAGTAAATAATTACATAAATAAGAAAGAATACAAGTTAATAAATAAATCAAACTAGACCATTACAAAAAATTATTTAGGATAAGTAAGGAAATAGTTAAGTTAACTAACTAAGAGAGAAGTACTACATAGTGAATGTTTCGGCAAG
The DNA here is from genome assembly GCA_027563865.1 of Erythroxylum pelleterianum. Taxonomy (NCBI): domain Eukaryota; kingdom Viridiplantae; phylum Streptophyta; class Magnoliopsida; order Malpighiales; family Erythroxylaceae; genus Erythroxylum; species Erythroxylum pelleterianum. The sequence goes on from JAOQMR010115525.1 coordinate 4,476, forward strand.
ATACAAGACTTAAGAAAATGAGAAAGACCTCTCTATATAAGATCCTTTATTCAGATCCACTGCGCAAAAGTTTTCTATAAAAGGTCATGTTTTCGGTAAGTTCCAGCAGAGTCATATCATTCTTGATTACTTTCCCACAGTTCTTCTTAAGCTTTTTTTTTTCATCTTACAGTCTAAATTATAATCTTCTTATGTCTTCCTTTTTTCTCTTACAATCTAAAATACAATCTTATTGCATCTTTGCCACTTTTAGCTTATGATTATGCACCTAGTTGATAGGCCAACACTTTGTCATATAAAGTATGGTTGCCTAATCGTTAAATGATATGATTTACCTTTGAGCTTAAGTGGTGTTTTCTTGTCACGTAAAACTCCTGATATATTTTTCCATTTAAATCTTCATGATTTGATATGGTGAACTATGCATTCGTTAGTATCTCTATTGCTTTGGATGATAGATGATAAATACTTAAAACACTCTTTCTGTGATATAACTTTTGAAATAATTTTTATCTCCACATCGGAAGCCACCCTATGGCTTGAAAAGTTATAATCTAAGTACTCAGTCTTAGTCCTGCTCAGTTTACAACCTTTCAACTCTAACATATCCCTCCAAAGTTCAAGGTTGACTTTGACGCCCCTTTTTTTTTTTCTTATCTACTAAAACAATGTCATCAGCAAATAACATACACTAAACACATATCTTTGGATATTCTTGGTGATCTCATCTAGCACTTCTACAAGCAAAAAGGAGCTCAATAAAGAGCCTTGGTGTAATCCAATATTGATAGAAAAATACTCTGTATTTCTTCCTATTATCCTTACTCTAATCTTTACACCTTCATATATATATATATACCTAATAACTCATATATAGGTTATAGGAACTTCCGTAACTTCTAAACAACTCTTTATAATTTCCCTAAGTACTCTATCATATTATGTTCACTTATTTGTGAAGCAGGAGTAAAATGAATTTCAAACCTCCAATAGTTTCAAATTAGTGGCTAAATTAGATAAGTCGGTCTAACGACTAAAGCAATACAAGATTTGGCCATCTGATAAAATGATTAGTCATTTCTTGGTTTGGACGCACTCTTACAGTGCAACTTATGATTGGATCGAGTTCTTCGAGACAGATTTTAGAGCTTAAACTCAAATTTTGTTTGTTTTCAAATTGTTAGGTGAACTAGAAAATTTCAGTTACGCTGATAAGTGAAAAAAACAAAACTCAAAAGTCATATAATCGAAGAACGGAACTACTTTAATCCAAAACTCGATGGATGGCAATCTAGTATTCATCGTACCAATCAACCGTCAAAAAATATATATTGTTCCCGACTCGAAACAGGGATTTCCTTTGTCTCCTATTACTCTTTTTTATTCTTCTTCTGCTATTGAATCACATAATACTGAAGAAAAGTGTGGTCATCTGTGAAATTTAGAGTATCATTTATACTATTTTACAATAATCAAATAATGATAAAGAAATGGTAAATTTACAGAAAAGTTACAGTTTGGATGACCCAGACAGAGTTACTGCATCATGATCCTGAACTCCTCAAAGCTAACAACACCATCCCCATCCAGATCAAACTGGTTTATCATAACTTTACACTCAGTAATCGACTTAGACTCACCAAGTTTACTCAGCATCCTCTTCAAGTTCTTGGGAGTAATGAACCCACAATTGTCAGTATCATACATCCCAAAAGCCTCTCTTAAATCTCTCAACTTCTCTTCTTCTCCTCCAACCTGCAGTAATCCAACAATGTCCTCTGCTCCCAACAAACCATCCCCATCAGAATCCCACAGACCAACCACCATCTCCGCCTCCTCGATGCACAATTCCGTCCCAAACTGCCCCAGACGGCGGCTTAACTCCACCGGCGAAACCTTCCCATCACCATTCTCGTCTAGGTGCTCGAAGACAACGTCGAATTCTCCTGCTTTTATCATCCCGCAACACCAAAGATTCAATATTTAGTACGGTAAAACTATATTATGTACCAACAAGAGTATAACAACTACTGGGCAATGTTGTTTTGAAACAAAAGTTTGGATATGATAGCTGGTCAACAAATATCGCTTCATACATATATACAAGTAAGGAGGTCGAGTTTCTGGATTGCATCAACTTGTTTACGCAGAAGCTTGGAGTGAAGCTTCAAATCAGAGACCGCAATGTTGAAAACGGGTGAGACGATAAGTTCTGACGTAAAATGCGTGTCGTTTGGAAAAAAAATGAAGACAAGTGGACATGTTGTAAACCAACGAGGAAGATAAGACTAAAGTAATGAACGTGGATCTAGTGGTCTGGTCCAAACACTGTGGAGAATAAAGGGTAACAGAACCCAAGTGGGTTCAGAGTAATTGAGACCAACGAGGTCTGTGCTACTCTGTGGGCTTTGGATAAACAACATTAATTGCCGGTTGTCGACACGAGTGAAAGGGAAGAGAAGCCTCAACGTACGAAAAATGAGTTCAAAACCCAAAAATCTGGAGACTTTTCAGTTAACGTATTGGCTTATCTCACTCTGGATTAGGTCATTGGTGAAGACATCCTGATTGAATTCTATAATGTCAAATAAGTTCAAGGAGTTGGCATCAACGAATATTGTACCGGATTTGGTACCGAATTGCGTTCTAGTACGGTACTGTACCGGTACCGGTCAATATTGGGTACAGCTTCGGGTAATTTTTTAAATTTATAAAACAGTCCCTTAAATTTTTAAAATTTGCAAAATAGTACATTGTATATTGTACAGTTGCACTGTATACTTTACTAGTTTACTGTTTACATCATCACTGTTTTCAAAAATCATAATAATAAATAGTAATAATTATAATTAATATCAAAAAACAATAATTTTTTAAATATTTTACATATAAATAATGACCACAATTAATATAAAAAGACAATAATCATCATACAAATATAAAATTAAGAATAATACAAAGTTTTTAAAATATTATAAGAATACAATTTCATCATTTTAATAAATAATAATTGCATCAAAATATATAATAAAAAGAGCAATAAATATCCTTAAACAATTTATAAAAATAGTTCATAACGAAGAAACAATCAAGTAGAAGTTATACTTGAAATAAAAACATTTACAGTTACATTACATATATAGAATTTAACATAAATATCAAATATAAGTACAATTAAAAGAAGAGGAAAAAAAATTTGGAACGAAATTCAATCGTCAATGGGAGGATACCTGCTATAACTGTACTGAACCGGTGATCATTTGGTACAAAATTCTTATCATTGAGAGAAGCTTCATCATCATTATCATTCAAATTTATTTCTTCAAATGACATGTCAATGCTTTCCTATCCAATATTATTTTCCAAGTCATTCATATATACCAAATTTGGTTCTTCAGAAACCCAATTTGCCAAAAGATCAATATTATTAATGCAAATTGGATCAGTTGAACTACTTGTGCTATTAAGACTCCTAGTAAACAATTAAATTTAATTATTAGAAAATTATAAGAAATTATATCAAAATTAATAATGATAATAATGAAAATAACATACCTTTCTCGAAGCTTTAATTTGTAACGAACAAAAAACCAAGTCATTTAATCTCTTATGCTCCAATCTATTCCTTTTATTTGAGTGGATAAATTCAAATATGCTTCAGTTTCGTTCACAGCCTGTTGCACTCACACATTGACGTAAAATTTTAATTGCAAACCTTTTCAATTTTGGAACACCATTTCCAAATTGATCCCACCAAGAAACTGTAAGTCATAAAATATCAAAAGTAGTGTTATAAACAAAATCAAGTGATAATTAAATTTCAATAAATAGGAAAAAGGAAATAACTAATATCTAGAAAAAGTTTTCTTTTTGGTCGAATAGCAATCGGCGTTCCAAAATCCCCATAAGACAACTTATAAAGCTTCATTTGTGAGCTTAAAAGATCTTGCATCGCGTTAATGCTAACAATTGTTGTAATAGTTAAAAGCATTCCTCTATTGACTTCAGCTTGCTTAGTAAGATCTAGTCTAAAATAGACACTATGATTCAAAAATGCCCCAGCTGCAAACAGTGGAGAATAAAGTGGTCTTTCCCTTCTCTCATTAATGATTGAAAGCTCTGGTGTGTATAAAGAAGGCCTATGTTTTAGATTGGGCTTGATTGCTTCTGTTGCTCTCTCCATAGCATCAAAAATATAACTTATTGTTGGCTTTTATTCACTATCAGCCAAGCGAAGCACCCTCAATAAAAGCTTACAAACTTGAATAACAAATTGACATTGAGACCAAAATTTTCTATCTTCCAATATAGTATTACAAACCTCCACTACAGCATTAGACCTAGCATGCTGAGATGCAATATACTTATCACTTGTAAACATTTGTCTTAACTCTTTCTTCATTGAAACAAAAGATTGAAGTGATAAGAAATTTGTTACAAATCTTGTCACAGCAGGACAACACAAATTCCTACCAGGGGTAAATTCTTTTCTCATCAAATTCAATACCCATGCACGATTATAAATGAACTTTGTCACCTTTTTAGCTTTCTGCATAGTCTCATCAATAACAGAAAAATAGCTAGGATTTCCTATATTCTCCAGCATTAGGTCATTGCAATGTTCAACACAAGGAGTCCAAAAAAATGAATTATACATATTTTGTAACCTTTTTCCTGCCGCTTTATAAGCGGAATCATTGTCAGTAATAAACTGAACAATATTTTCCGGCCCTACATCAATCACAACTTTATTAAATATTGCAAACAAAGTTTTAGTATTTCTAATAAGGCCAAATACATCAATAAATTTCAAAAACATAGAGCTATTTGTAGAATAGACCAAAAAATTTATAATAGGCTCTTGTCTCCTATTTGTCCAACCTTCACACATAATTGAACATCCATAAATACCCCAATTCACTCTTATTTCTGCCAAATAACTTCTAATTTAAAAAACAACACAACTCAAAAGTTTACCTTTTAAGTCGTTAATCGAAGGACCTTTGTATCCTAAACCATAAGAGATTATTGAATCCATCATAGGTTGATAATAATAAGACTGAGAAGTATTGAATGATGAACCTGTATCATATCACCATCTAGCTACTGCCATATCAATATTGTGAGTCGCGCATCTCTTGATTGCATTCTACAAATTGAAGGTTGGGCTCTAGGAGTTGTTCGTGGTGCAAAGAAACTAGTCACTTTCCTTCTTCTCTTCGTCATATCAGGTTCAGGTAATTCTTTTTGAGCCTGAGATGGAACACTACCAGTACTACTTCCACCTTCAACATTTCGACGGAAACTGGAAAACGAACTTCCACTACCAATTTCAAAATCTAACCTTTCCCTTCTATCCCTCTTATATTGATATTCATCAATCAATGTTTTCATCTGTCACTTAACATCATGACTTACTTTTTTGCAGGGTTCCACATCTCCGTTAACCCCAGTTAAATGTTTTTTTAATCAGGTGATTCCTCCACCTTTCAAATGCTCGTTACAAAACAAGCAAATAGTATGGTTCCTCATACTAGGAACCAATGCAGTATGAGCCCAAGCTGAATCATTGTATCTTCCAAAAGTGGATTAATTAGGAGTACGTGAACTTTCTTCCATTTATCTATAAAAATAAATGAATGCATATATCAAAATAAATAACACATAAAAACAAATAATGCATAATTTCAATACGTAATATTCATATCCATCTTATATAATATAACTCATTTTGTATGATTACATTACACACAATTCAATTTCATGGAATACAATTCACTATAAGTCAAAAGCTAATAATTCAAAACATTCAACATACATAATTACACAAAACATACATCAACAATTTCCATTTTCAACAATTTTTAACAATTTCCATTTCCAACAATCACAAAACATTCATAATTCCATTTCCATTTCCAACAATTTTCATTTCCAACATTCACAAAACATACATAAACAATTTCCATTTCCATTAATCACAAAACATTCATAAAACAATTCAATTTTCAACAATTTTTAACAATTTCCATTTCTAACAATCACAAAACGTTCATAATTCTATTTCCATTTCTAACAATTTTCATTTTTAACAATCACAAAACGTACATAAACAATTTTTATTTCCATTAATCATAAAACATTTATAAAACAATTTTTATTTTCAACACTGTTTAACAATTTCCGTTTCCAACAATCACAAAACATTCATAATTCCATTTCTATTTCCAACAATTTTCATTTCCAATAATCACAAAACATTCATAATTCCATTTCCATTTCCAACAATTTCCATTTCCGATAATCACAAAACATTAATAATTTCATTTCTATTTTCAACAATTTTCAACAATTTTCGTTTCCATTTCCAACAATTTTCAACACTTTCAATTTCCATTAATCACAAAAAATTCATAAAATAATTTCCATTTCCAACAATCTCAAAACATGCATAAACAATTTCCATTTTCAACAATTTTTAACAATTTCCATTTCCAATAATCACAAAACATTCATAATTTCATTTCCATTTCCATTTCCAACAATTTTCATTTCCATTTCCAATAATCATAATACATTCATAAAACAATTTCCATTTATAACAATTTTTAACAATTTTTGTTTCCAACAATTTCAATTCAAAGTTTCAAACATGAGGATCAAGTTGAAGGGTGTGATATGATTTACATAATTGCCAAATAATGAATGACATATCTTATACAATTATTTATACACATATATTCATAACATGATGATCAAGTTGAAAGATATATTCATAACACGAGGATAAAGTTGAAGGATATATCTTCTTTGGAAATGATTTTTTCTTATTTAAAGCTTTGAATCTTCTTTTCATTTCTAACAAACTATAATATTATATACACCATTCTATATTTCGTTCTTAAA
>JAOQMR010115542.1:0-11380 GCA_027563865.1 Erythroxylum pelleterianum
TAGAGATAGTCTCTATTGGCTATTTAGGTTTGAGTCTTCATACAGACACATGGATCCTAGCTTTCGGGAAGGTCCCGGCAACAAAAATTTTTGTTTTTCCGCACCTTGTACATATGATGTACACTCCGGGATTTTCCTAGATCATTGACAAAAGCTTACAATGTATTTTACAATCCTTATACAAGTTCTAGATAAGAAACTACAAAATACAAAATTACAACTCTTCTGATGTTAGCTGATAGTCTTCTGAGTCATAACTTAGTCCAAAATGTTCCTTTAATCTAGTCTAAGAAACTAGGTCTCTTGTCTCGTACCTAAAAAGCAACGTTGCAATATTTATGAGTTGTGCGAACTCAATGAGCAAACCATCATTGATGATTTCACCCAGATCACATACACAAATATATATTTCACAAATATTCATTCAGAACATATATATTCCAAATACTCACATCATCATGGCACATCATGTAATCATTGCGAATCAGAACAGATATATACAAATACAGATGCATATGAGACTCCAAATTCGTTATTATTGTTGTGACCACGTGCCTTTCACATACGGGTACAAATACTAGCCCATTAAGCTCAATCAGAACAGAATCACGGAGCAAAGCTCTACATGCAAGCACTTTCATACTGGCTACTCCGGTCACAACGCCTTTATCTGAGCATGCATTTTATCAAATGCACCAAATTCAGAATATGTCATGTATAACAGTCACATGTGATGCACAGTCAGAATCTCATAGTCATCGGACCTAAGTCTGGCATTCAACTTTCGTTGAGCATTCAAATATCATTCAGAATTCAGAATTGTCAAAGCAATCAAAACACTTCCAATACATTCCCAAATATTAAACTCCTGGGACTTTAAGTCCGGAATTCATAAACAATCACAAACAGTTAATAATTGGAAGTTAAACAAATTCAATCAATCCTAGGAAAATCATTTACGTTGACTCACAGTACGCTCCAATATGTTATTGCCTAGATGGTCCGGCAATGCCTGACTAACGTCCAACTTGCTCCTCTATATCATACAAAGCACATTTACATATATCACACTTTTGCACAATTATGTAAGTATTTCTTTATGCACATCTATATATAGACAATATGCACAATGCATGTTCAATGACAATCCTGGGTATCTTATCATAATCCTCATCACCATTTCATTCATATATCAAAACCCTCAAAGATATAATTTGTACTTAGGGTTTGGACCATAATAAAAAAATATGAGACTAATTTTGTAACCCAATTGATCATTTCAGATTTTTCTAACAACATATTTTCGGGTCAACTTTGCATGATCATTCAGATAAGGTAAATGACAAAATTAGGCAACACTACCTTCTAGAACATTGTTCTCCGATGTCTTAAGTTTCTAATGACACCAAGATCATACAATTTGGTTTAGAAATCTGAAAGTTATACCTCAAACATTTTCGGACTGTTCTTATACTGGAACAGTATTCTATGCTCAACTTTTATCTAGAAATTAAAATTCTTAGAGACTAAATTAAAACTCGATTTCTTTAGAAAATTTGTAGCCTATGTCTCTAATTTACTCCAAATTAAAAATCACTCCATTCGGATAACTAAAGAACAAGTTATGCCTAAAATACCGAAATATGTTTAAGCTATGCAAGAAAGACTTCGCCGCAGCGAACCAATGAAAGTTGGCCGCGACAAACTTTTCCAGAGAGGATAATTCGTCATGAATTCTTACAAGTTGGCCACGAAGAACCCAAGAGTTGGTCGCGGAAAACTTTTTCATAGAGGAAATCCTTCAAGTTGGTCGTTGTGAACCAAGGAGAGTTGGCCGTGGCGAACTTTACTGCGTTTTATTCATCTTCTTTCTTCTCTTTTTCATCGAATATTTCTCCTTCTTCTCCTTCCATTTTTCTTCCAGATTTCTCATTCCTATCTCATTCAATCTATGACTCCATTATTTTCTCCCCTTTTCGACTCCCATTACAGTTCAAAATCATCCACAACATATCAAAATTTAAGATTACACACTAACACTAAAAACAGAACATATACGGATATTCATCAATTTCTTTATCAACTTTATACCACGACTTCACAAAATCTTCACTTCATATCATTAAACTCATTTAAACTCATTTCTATAAACACTTCACATGTTCATGCAAGAACAATAAAAACAACCATATACGTATTTCTCTAAACCATAACAGAGGCATCAACTATTGTGAACTCATATCTATTTCATACCTTTCTGGAAAATTCCTATTGCACAAAGCCATCATCTAATTCATTCATCACCGAAACTACACTTCTCAAACCCACTCATGCATGTATATATTTACACTGTAAAACATCATCAGAGTTACTTACTTGTTTCAGCAAAAACTCTAACAGTAACCTCCGGTGGAAGCAGTAACAAATCTCTAGCAGTGAGATTTTAGTAGATAAATAGGGAACAAGGAACAAGTTGTGTGTAGAAAGCTTACGGTGAAGAACATGCTATAGTGTTCTTCTCCTAACTCAAAACATAACCCACGTATCCTCTTTACATGTATTACATGTGTCACTCAAACAAGTCTGCCACTTATCATAATTTAAGTAGGCCATTTGTCAATATCTATTCAGTCCATATGTTATACTATAATTGGTCCATTTATCATTTTATTATCTAGTCCAAAAATACTACAAATTTTTAAAAATTCACCAAAAATTCTGAAATAATCACAATATTCTCCAAATTAATTTTCACCACAAATAATCCACAATTTATATTTTAATCACATTAATAACTCAATTATACCCAGAAAATGGCAACGAATGTATGTACAATCGTATTAATGTGAAAAATGTGCATGTCATAATTAGCTTAAACATGATATGCATTTCTCTAATTTCTCAGTAATTTCTCGTAATACACTATTATAGCCTTAACATGGGTAACGAGATGTTACACAATATATCCTATTTTGATATGTTGTATTCTATTTTGAGATACGTATTGTTTGGATTGCACTTTAATATGAACAATTAGAGATTGCTTAAGATGTGATCCGATTATGTATATGTGAATGTTAGACGATTGTTAGAAATAGTTGCCAATTTATATCTTGTTTAGTTATTTCCCCACTAAGCTTTATGCTTAGCATGGTAGTTTTGCCTCTATGTAGGTTCTGATAAGAAGGTTTAAAGACTGAGACAAAGGCAACCACAGTGGCTAAGGAGATTGTATTTTGTTCTGAAAATGTTCAGTTAGTTTATGAGTTGTATTTAATGTAATGAGACATATTGGAATTTGTATTTTGTTTAATGGTTTGTAATAACCTTAATACAGGTTGGATTTGGATTTTAAGGCTTATATGTGATAAGTACCATGTGTATGTTATATTCTGAATATAACCCAACCCATGAAATGAAATGTATATTACTTAAGTTCCTGGAAATGCTTTAACATGTTTTAGATTGTTTCAGTACTATTTTTTGTGGCATCTGCATATCCTCCCAGGGGTGAGTGTTACATCGTTTGGTATCAGCGCGTGGTTTAGGCGATTCTGGTTTAACCAACGGTTAAATATTGCTTATAATTGGATATAAGAGTTGTGTTTGGCCTAATGTGGTTTGTCCTATGTTTTGGTTTTAGATTTGAGTATAGAAAGATCTCATGAAGCCTTTGACGAGGTTCAAGAGAGTAATAATCTTGCACGATCTCATCCGTCTGTTTCGGGCCCCTTTGGGGTAAATCAGAATGAGGCTGAAGTCCCACCTCCTCCTCAACCTCCAACTTAGGGGGAAGCTTTAGTTAAGCTACCGTAAGACTTGATGACTCTGTTATACCGTATTACTACACCTAAGGCTTCGATTGATCAGTTGTAGAAGTATGGAGCTGAAGAATTTACTAGAACATCTCTAGAGTAGTATGAAAGGCTAGAATTCTAGTTGGAGAAGGTGAAGGGGTGCTAGATGAAATTAGTTGTCCACCAGATCAGATGGTGCATTGTGTTGTCTCTCTTCTTTAGGGAGAAGACTGAGTGGTGGAAGTTTGTTTTGAGGAATCCTCAGGTATTGGAGCTTTTGAATTGGGATTTCTTTTCCTTAGAGGTTAAAGCCAAGTATGTGATGGAAGCCTATAGAAAGGAGAAATGGAAGTAGTTCTTGAACTTGAAGTAGAAAAACCTGTCTATTGTTGAGTACGATAGAGAGTTTAATCGGCTCAGCAAGTATACACCTGAACCCATACTTATTGAGGAGTTGCAGTGTCATCAGTTTGAAGATGGTTTAAACGATTCGATCAAAGAGCATCTGGCGGCATTTACTCTTTTGCAGCAAGTAACCTATCTTTAGTTGGTAAAAGATGCTATTAAAATAGAGAAGCATAAGATGGTTAGAAGAGAGAGGATGCAACGAATGGGCTTTGCTAGAGGAGGTTAGTCCTCAAGTAAGTGAAGTCGTGAAGGTGCCTCTACTGCACCATAATTTACTTAGAGATTAGTAGCTAGGGGAAGGCGACAAAACTTTCCCTCATCGACTGCTTCTGGTAAGGTTTCTCTGTGGGCCAAGGTTTTGGTATTCTGGAGTACCCTCATTGCTCCAAATACCATCGGGATACTTGTTGGAAGGCTATGGGTGCATGTTTTCAATATGACGGCACTGATCACACTGTACAAGCTAACACACTACAAGGAAGGTGAAGGCTGGATGTCCAAAGAGACACAAAGTAATTATGTATGTACAAAAAGACTGATATTACAGTTTATTTTTTTATGTAATACTAAGTAATAATTTTTTACTTAACTCGATTCTTTAAATTGTAAGACAAGATGTAGGAGTTGTTGTAGACATTATTGTCTCAGGGGAATCAACCCAATGTCAATGACATTTGCAACAATGTCCTTGGTACAAGTTTGGGGTATATCGAAGGCCTCAGGTATGACCCTAAGTCTGTTGGTGCATCTTTATCACGACCAACATATGTCACAACGTTTCAAGAGAATAACCAGTTACTGAAGACTAAGTTACAATGTATAGAAGAGAAGTTAGATCGTAATATAAAAGAAGTGAACAAGCTTAAAAAGATGATCAAACAATTACTTGGCTTAAACTATGTAGGTAGTAGTGACGATGAGGAGTGATAGTTTGTTTATAAATTTTGTTCAAATTCTGTAATTAACTTATAATTATTTTTTTTACAAAATGCATTCCTTTTTTAATGTTTATTTTAATTCAATTTATTATTATTTAAAAATATGTCACCAATATTAACTATAAAATGTAACTATTTTATATTTCAATTTTTCTTAAAATTTGTAATAAATTAAATTAAATTTGTTTTTAACAATTACAATAAAATTTATATTTAAAAATAAATGTTTGTCACTAAAAGTATTAGCTACCAAAAGAAAATCGTCACAAAATGTTATTATCTACTTTTACAAGAGCGTCTCTAAAAACATTTACCTACAACAAACAATTAGTAGCTAAAACTATTCCGCTACAAAAACAAAATCGTCAATAAAAATAATTACTTACGACTATGGTTTCGTAAGTAAAAACCTTTATCTACGAAACATATACGTCGCAAAATCCTATGTATGATATTTTTGGTTCTCATTGGTTATATGTTTTACTGAAGAATATATTGTGTATCCAAAACGCGACGATTTAAAAAAAAAACATCGCGGATATTATTTTGCTGCCCGGACTTAGCGATCATTAGGGCGACTATTGTTTTCCGTTGCAAATTATTATTTCACACGATTTTTTAATATTTAGCAATGTTTGAATTCGTCGCCAATAAGCTTATGTATTGTAGTGCTAAAAGAGTAAAACACTATGGACACCTCTTACCATGTACACCAAGTTCCAATGGATGTGTATTCTATTTTATTTACCAAATAAAAAGATTGAAACATGTCATACATATTGTTACGCAAAGATAGAATCATCATTCGTGAATGAATAGTTACTAGAGAACATGGATGCTGAGAAATGCTAACGACATTGACGCAAGCAACATTTCTATCTCATTTCATTCCACTCAGTTGGTAGTCTGTTTCTCACTAATTGCACAGTTGCACCCATTAACATTTCGGTGTTTCAAGGCTATACGTAAAATGGGAGACATAAAGTTGCAGAAGTTATCATTGAACTAACTTCACTGTTGTAATCTTCAATCTAATAGCATCTGCACCATCCTAGAATTATTATTGGAAGTCAGTTATCTCCTCGTAGTTTCCAATATATTCCTTATTGGGGTCCAGGACATATACAATTGGTGATCCCTTTCCATTTTATATATTTGCTCTATACATTTGATTTGATCCCATAGGTGAACTTTAATGATACTTAGTAAGATATTCCCAATAAATCTTCGGCGCCAGAAATTAAACAATTGGCATGCGTTTGTAATGATATGTACTAATATAATCACATTCCTAACTTAGCAAAACAAGAAAAGAAATCCATTTTATGATTAAATAGTATTATCTAGAATTGCATATGCCAAGGTTGACCTCACTTTTTGATGATTAGATAAATGAAAAGCCAAAACTGTTGATTTGGACCTTACTAAATGCAAACTCAAGAACAATAGTTAACCCAAGCTGAAGTGTCAAAATTAGTGAGAGCCAGCCAAGGCCTGGCTTCATCAATCCTTGCAGTGGTTATAATAGTGAAGAAGTTAGGACATCAAGGCAGAGAAGAAGAAGAATCGTAACAGAAGAAGTAACTAGCAAAATGGTGGGAAATGAAAACTTGTAAATATTAATTGAACAACTGCGACGTTTTCCCCAACAAAACGTGGCAGACTTTATTTTGTGACGATTTGTTGAAAAAACGTCGCAAAAAATATAATAAATTTGTGACGTTTTACAAAAACGTTACAAAAAATTGATTCGTTTTGTGACGTTTTTTAAACGTCGCAAAAAGACTGAATAATTCTTGACCCTTTTTTTTAGACGTCATAAATTGCATATATTTCTTGTAGTGTTTTCTGTAGCGATTGGTTTCTACTTTGGTCAAAACTTGTCATGAAATTCCCTAAAACCATACATATTCAAGTTTTTAGACTTAGTTCTTAAGAAAATAGTCTCCTTGATAGTTTGTAGAATCCCAGTTGTTGTCTCTTTCACAGTAGAAAATTTGTTTTTGAGTTTCCTGTTATTCCTTTCGTTCCATATCCCATGGATGCAATTCATCTCGCAAGAAAATAAGTCTCCAAAGTGTCTATGATTACAAGAATGATCCATCAGCTTTTCATTATTAAGGTTCGCATTTCTTTCTCCTAAAATGGCTCTAATTTGTAAATTCAGGTTAGGATTCTTTGCTCTCAACTCATCTCTTCTTCTTTTCTTTTCTATTTCAAGTTTGATTTTAATTATAAAAACATTTTCTTTGATTTTTTTAAGGTAACAAATTTTAAATTGGTCATCCAACTATGTTCACTAACTAGTAATTAAACTATTTATAATTAACATATGTACTATATAATATTAAAACATAGTAATTCTTATACTAGATATATAGGAGATCTCAAATAGAAAAATTCATGTATATAATTATCACAATATGTATTGTATAAACATATAAATATTGTTTTGTATGAAATTCTTATGACAAATCAATTTAGAGAACTTGTTTTTATAACAATTATTCTTATATTTGTCTAATTATTTTCGTACTCTAACATATAAGATTAATTGCTTTTTAGGGAAGAAATATATATATATATATTGGTCTTTCTATGTTATTAATATTAAGTCTTAACAAAGCAACAATTAGGAATAATTTGGATATTATATAAACATAATATGAATCTTATAAATATATTCTCATAATAATTTTATCAGAATAATGATTAAAAACAAAAAGTTATACTCACCTTATCAATTATATCAACTTTACTTTGTATAAAAATATCACTAACTAAATAAATCTTGCTAAAGTAGCATATAACTATTTTTTGCCAAACAAGTAGTTTACATGATACCACTTTTTGGGGAAAAAAACAAATACCAATCTTTCCAAGGACTTTACTTTTTAAGCAGTGAAAATAAGAAAAACCAAGTAACAATAACAATGACAACAATGACACATTTTTGTTTTGAGATTCAGCTCCTCAGGACCCATCACAATCTTTTTATTGTAAATTTCCTTTAAAATGATAGATGAAAAAGAGCGACGAATCCAAGATTTTAGTCTTGGAGGGGCTGGCGCCCATATATATGTATATGTTTTGAAAAATTTTTTGTCTTGGGGGGCTGGGGGGCTACATATATATGGAAAACTTTTTAGTCTGGGGCTATAGCCCCTGCCAGCCCCCCTGGATCCGTCCCTGAAAAAGGTGTTGATATGTTCTATCCACATAGAAAGCTTACCCTCTTCCATACATCACTGATGGATGCTATAGCTATATATTATTACTTTGGCTACAGGAGGGGAATAATTAAGTAAAATTCTCGACTTAGTCTTGCCTAGCTGTTCGACCACAGATTCCCCTAACGTGAATGATAATGGATTTTAATCAAATAAGAATGCTTCAGTCTTTTGCCACTGCTAAAGTAACATTGGTTTCTCTTCGACAGTACGCCAACTTACTCACCCATTATCTTTGAAAAAGCAACGTTTTTCCATATAGGGATTAGTGGCCAACTTTCGATTCCATTTGTGAGACTTGGTAAGAGGGCTATTGAAGTAATATCTCTTCACAGCTAAAGAGCATTTTATTGCCAATAAAGTCGCAATAACAAAGATGGCAACGAATGTGATAGTAGGCAACAAAGGCCTTACGTTACAAAGAAAAATAGTCTAATTATAAATATGCTTATAATCTTATTACAAAGATAGAATAGTAAGTTTAATTTGGGTCTAACTAGAGAAGGCTACTATAACTAATATGGTTTCTTTGTTTCTCTCTTCTATTCTTTATTGGTATGCTATCTTCTTCTAGCATGTTTTATCTCGTAATAATTAGTGTCAAGGCAATTGAACCTTAAAGATAACATCCATGACATAAAGGACTCGAGGATCGAGCCACATCAGATTAAAGAAAGAATTAGAACTCTTGTGGAAGTGCAGGTCTAAAGTGATAAAATCTTGTTTGAGACCCAAAATTGAACAAACGAGCAAGAGTATGAGATGAGTTAACCGAAGTCTATGTTCATCCCATTTATGTGGAGGTTTAGAGCAACTCTTGAATCTTCAATCAGAGGCAAGGAGAATTCAACACCAGTATAGCTTATGATGACTGCCTTCACCAAATGTGCATAAATTAGTAGAAACACTTTATGATGTTGGAGGATTGATAATATTAATTAGACAATGAACATATAACAAAGGGTATCTATAATGTGAAGATTAAGGAGTTTAAAAAGCAAGAGGATCCTATTGGAGAGTGCTATAAAGACTATTTGGGAAGGGGTTCTATGATCAATCAACATGTTAATTGCATAAACAACTATAGAGAAGTAGCAATGACGAATGTTTCCATATGTGACAAATATTGGACTCGGATAAAGGAATAAGCCTCAATATTTAGACGATAGTTATTAATGAGTTTGAGCATAGAGAATTGATAAATGGTATGTATGTGGAATGTGGGCATAGTTTTTTTAATGGAAGGAAGAACAAAAATCTACTTCTATGGAAAGAGATGTGCTTAGTATATAGTTCATACAATTTGTAAATAATTTGTTTGAAGAATTGCTTCTAAAATATATGGTTACTTAAGTTCTAATGGTCATGGATCTCATATAAAATGTTAATCCTCTAGAAATAATGGGATACTTTAAGAAAAACGAAAAAAAGAATATGTTTAAATAAAAATCGTCTTGGACTATGCTCGATTTAACTTTGCCAACTATACTAATTGAATGTGAAATGTTGAGAGAATTTGGAAAACACCCATATAACTAAAAACCTGTCTTTCTCACACTCATTACAAAATGAATAACTTGATTCTCTTTTTAATTATATATGGAAGAGTCTCATAAATTTATTAGTAATAATTTAGTTGAATATTAAGTTTTTCCAATGACTTAATTGAAAAATAGTAAATCAAATTACTGTGACTTGAAAAAAATAAAATTTCTTTTTAAGAACCTTCTTACTAGCTTATTTATATGATTATTATTTAAAACTTAATTATTATGCTAAATTTGGTTTGAATTTATTGATATTTGATTGGTTAGATTTTGATTCTCTTATCATTTCAAATCAATTTTCTAATTAGTCTTCTAAAACAATTTAAAATGCAAAACATTAAATATTTTAACCATCCTCCCTTAATCTAATGGTGCAGAACCTTCTTATACAGCCCCAGCCCCCCCAAAACAATCTAACGGTGAATTCACTTAATCATTTTTCAACGTTGTTAGGCTTGCAAGTCAATAAGGAAAAAGTAAGCTTCATATTTCTTCTAATTCCAAGAATGTTTATCTCCTTGGCTCTATATTTGGATTGAGTATTCATTTAGCTCCTTTTTAATATCTAACCTAGATATATGGACTGTTTGCCTTTGTTAAAATCTATTAAAAGTAGAGTTAACTCTTGGAAGAATATGACTTTGTTTATTATTGGTTAGTTGTGTAAATCTTGAGGAATGTTCATATATATTGGAGCTCTCTCCTTGTTCTTCCAAAAAGAATTATCAAAGAGTTTAAAAAGATCATAAGAAACTACTTATGCTCAGGGAATTGAGAATTCAAAAAGGGCTAAAATTAAATGGAGGGTCTATGTCTCCTTAAGAAGGAATGTGGGTTAGGTTTAGCCTATTTGCAAGGAATGAACTCAAGTTTACTTGCTATAAGGTTATGGAGGCTTTTTAATGACAAGGAAGCAATATAGTCTAAATAGATACATGAATATTATCTATCAAGGAGTAGTTTTTTACAACTCAAAATCAGTAAAGGAACATTCCTGGTGCTTAATCTATATGCTTAGATTAAGGTATCAACTCTACTATTCTTTCAAAAGTCTAAAAGGAAATGGTTAGCAAACTTCGTTTTGGTTTAACAATTGGTGCAATCTAGGACCCTTATATATGATGGAGGACTTATCTGCACTCAATGTGAGAATTCCCCATTATGCCAAAGTGAATGACATAATATATAAGGGAAATGGTGTTGTAAGTTGTAGCTATAAAGGTACAAGTTGAATTGTCGAAAACTTGCCTATATATCAGCTGCAACCTGAATGAAGGGGATAAAGTCATTCATGTGAAGGACCCTTCACAAAAGGTTAACTAGTACATCTTACTTTGAGTTATTCATCATATCACATTTTCAAAAAAGTAAATGGTTTAATCTAATCTACTTACTTACTTAAATCTCAATCCTTACCCCTTCTTTTCCCTCCAAAAACATTTCCATCTTTATCTACTTAC
>JAOQMR010115550.1:0-11378 GCA_027563865.1 Erythroxylum pelleterianum
ATAAGCGAATTTTGGATAAAAAGAGATATGATTATAGTGAATGATAAAATATTTTCGAATACGAATGCGATATGATCAAATATGAAGGATTAAATGGATTGTGGAATTAATGAATTTCAAATTGGAAATTGAAACTTCTTCGAATGTTGTGTAAAAAAAATGATGAAGCAATATTAGTTAAGCTATGATTCGTTTGTTATGAGTTGGGTTCCAGAAACGGGTCCCAACCATGAAAATGCTTAAGATACTTACATTAATTCATATATGATTTTAGGTACAATTTGGAAGTAAATAAATTAAAGTGAGTCGAAAGTATTGCATTTGAATTATTTTTTGAAGATCAATACTCACTTGTCTTCAAGGAGCGAGAAGAAGAAAATTAAAAGACAAGAACAGTGAAAGACAAAGAAGAAGAAAAATTTAAAAGCAAGCAGATGGAAAAAGATGCGAAAACGACAGTGCAACATGAACAAAACGTAATGCAATCATAACTGGGAAAGCGTATGCATTCAACGCAATGCATGCGTCTCATTTTGTGTTGAACATAAGCATATACGTTCAACGCAATTCATCCGTCTATGTTTTGTGCTGAACGCAAGTGTATGCATTTAATGCAACGCATATGCATTCATTTTGTGCCACATAAGAAGGGAGAGACATTATGAGTGGTGTGAATAGTGGGGGTGGACTAAAAACCTCCCATCATAATTCGTCTAAGATTTTGTTCTCGGATGTAGGACAATTTGTTTGGTTTGTTTTTCGTCTTCCGCGTTTCTGTTTAGCTTCGCGATCCGCTTCGTTGATTTCGATTATGTTTGTGCTTTCACATTCGCTTGTGATTTGATTTGCATTCGTTTTCATTTCTTTAACCTTCACCTTTGGTTTCCGTTTCGGATTCATTCGTTTTTGTTTTCGATTTGGGTTTCGGACTTGTATCGCCCGTCTTTCGTTGTTGTTTCGTTTTCTTTCCGCAACTTCATTTTTCGTTTCTGTTTCTGCTTGTCCGGTTGGGATCTGATTTTCAGATCGGGTTCCAACATTTAATATTTTTGTATTTCACTTAAATATTGAGGTCCAATATTTCTCCCCCTCTTAAAAGAATTTCGTCCTCAAAATTCATACTTAATCATCACCAAGTAACATATTTTCTCAAAAAAAAATCTTCCTAAATGATCATAATCAATCAATTTATTATCTAATTTCTTATCATACATATTTCTCAATGTCTTCACAAATTTTTCATTTCTTGCCTATAACTCTAATATCATATCAAATCACTATTTCTTAACAAATGGCCACAAGTCAGTGGTCCAATTCTAAATGAACGTTAACATGGACCAAAACCATTTAACATCAACCTTTTGAACTTCTTAATCATTTGTCTCATCTTTAAAGTATTCTTTTTTTCGTATCTCTCATGTATATATATCCGAAATTAATTTATCCAAATTCATCAAAATTCGAATCTCAATCTCATTAGCACATTCCTAAAATCAATCATAATTCTTATCACTTTGATCAACCAATCAATTTAATTCTTCAAATATTTCATGACATACCTTCATATCATTTAATCCTATCCTTCAAGTATTTCTTATTTCATCGCACACATGTAGAGCTAAAATCAATTCTTCCAATTTCATTATGAAATTCTCCTCTTAATTTCCATTCACACTTTCTTATAATCAATCATCACTCATCACCTTAATCAAACAATCCACTAGGCTCTTCACATCATGCATGAAAATCCATTTCCATCTTTATCACATTCTCACTAATTCAATCATATCCATTTAAAACTCTTAACAAACATATGCTCCCAAGTAAGATCCATAAATAGCAAAACCTTCAAGGATAAGGAATTTCAGAAATTTTTACCAATTTATCAAAATCATTTGAAACAATAAATATAACCTTTCTAACAATTTTCAAAGTTTCAGAAATTCTAGTAATTTATCGAACATTTAAAACGTGTAACAAACCTTGATTTTTCAAAAACATAAATTTAGTTTATAACTCAAAACAACTTCCATTTTTAAAATGTCCACAATTTCAAAATCCCATAACCAATTTTCAAGCATTCAAATCCGAAGGATTTTAAAGCCTTAAAGCCAAAGAATACTTCAATTTCTCATTTTAGTACAAAATCAAAGAATTTCAGCATTTGAAGATAATAATTGAAATTTCTTAAATCATTGAGCATATAACAAAATTCTAGAATCATTCCAAAAGCAAGGAATTTAATCAAATGAAAATCATGATCTTCAAACATTTACATAAACAATAATTTATAAACAATTCCAATCGTATTCGGAAATCAAATTTTTCAACCCTTTTCATAAACAATTTCGAAAGAATTAGGAATTCACAATTTTTCAAACCTTCACATAAACAATATTTTCTAAACAATTTCAAAAATATTTGCAAACATTTTCATAAACGATATTATTATTTTTCTTTTATAAAGATTTCAAAAGCATTTGCAAACATTATCATAAACGATATTTTCTAAACAATTTCAAAAGCATTCGAAAATCTTAATTTTGCAAACATTTTCATAAACAATATTTTCTAAATATTTCCACAACTCCCGAATTTATCAAAATACCGAACCATGTTCAGAAAAGTATCCAACTTTTCTCACTTTGATTTCAATCAATCATCCTCAATTTAAATCTCTAAAATTTATAATTCTCCATGAACAGATAGGGGAAAGTCTTAGGAATCCAACGCTTCAAAAATCGGATTCATCGGATGTCGGACGGAAGAGATAGGAGCAAAAGATTGGAAAAATTTTCAAAAACATTTAAAAATTTACTCGGTACTGTAGCAGCCGACTTGCGATCGCGAATCGGCTCGCGATGCTAAAACTAGCTTGCGATTGTGACAGCTCGCTAAAAAAAACCCCCAGAGCCGCCTCGTACTCGCGATGGCTCGCGAGTGCGAGCCTCGGAGGTGAAGGGTCGTGATCGCGAAATGGCTCTGCTCCAATTTTCTTTTCTTTTTTTTGCACAAAATTTTAAAAAATTCATAACTTTTGCTCCCGAACTCTAAATTTTACAATCTTGGTATCAAAAGAAAGATCAAAGGAAGCTCTACAACTTCCTAGAAGAACTCAAAGATCAATTTCATCTCTAAAGGGGTCAAAAACTCACTCAAACTTTCTATCCAAATTAATTGATCCCTAAACAAGAACTTTACTTTGAAATTTTCTATCTTTCAACTCCAAAGTCCAAACATGTCATATTTTATATCAATGTAAAGATCAAAATGAATCCTACGACTTTCATAAAGGACAGAGAAATCAATTTAACCTCTAACTAGGCCAATTTTTATTCAAAGATTCTGCCCTGGATAAAATCAAATCCAAACTTCCAAAAATCATGTCTTCCACTCCCGATATCGAAAAATTGCATACTTTATGGCTACAGAAAGCTCTCAACAAAATCTACAAGTTTCATGTAGATCATTCTCTCAAATTCCTCCCAAATCAAAAAGTCAAACTTTTCTAATTTAACAACTTTTCACACTTTCACTCATTATTTCTTAATTTCAACTTCCTTTTCACTTTACTCATTCACTTTACTCTCATAACCCATACAAATCTATTCAAAACCTAAACTTATCAAGATCAAACAATTATTTTCTCATCAATATAAATAAAGAACTTTAGAAAATTATTTTTCAATTTCTGAAATCAATTAAGATAAGGAATTCAGAATCAATAAAATTTGAAAATACTTTCTTTTTCTTTTTATTTTCTGAAAATATGAACAATAAACTTTCAAAACATTTCTCTTCTAGATTTTTCACAATCACCCAAACAATTGTTCAATTACATTAAAATATTCAAAACAATAATTTTACTATTCGAAAACAATAATTCAAAACCCATTTACTTTCTTAATTTGTCAAGAATACACAAAAAGATTATAATTCGAAATATAAATACATTACCCACCTTGAATCCATGCTAATACTGTGCCCCAAATTTCAATTCTCCAAAGTTCTTCTTTTTTCCTCAACTTTAAAATTACCTAAGCCAAATTCAACCAAATTCAACATCATAAAAATCATAGATACTCAAATTGAACTTAGAAAACACTAATCTCTCATATATCCAAGCTATCTAAATTGACAACTTCTAAAATCCCCAAATCCCAAAATTTGGGCATAAACCCTAATTCACATTAATTCAAAATTAATCATCAATCATAGCATAATCTCTTCAATTAACCTTAGAAATCTCAAATCCATAACCTTTTCAAGCTATCTAAACTAATAAACTCATCAAAAGATTCAAAATCAAACCTTTCTCTCTCTTACCGTTTTCTCCTCCACTTTCCACTCTTTTGCTCCTATCTCTTTCGTCCGACATCTGATTGATCCGATTTTTGAAGCATTGGATTCCTAAGACTTTCCCCTATCTGTTCATGTAGAATTATGAATTTTATAGATTTAAATTGAGGATGATTGATTGAAATCAAAATGAGAAAAGTTGGATACTTTTCTGAACATGGTCGGTATTTTGATAAATTCGGGAGTTGTGGAACTCCAATTGAGTTGATTTTTTAGGCAAAATACAGAGAAATCAATTTAACCTCTAACTAGGCCAATTTTTATTCAAAGATTCTACTCTGGATAAAATCAAATCCAAACTTCCAAAAATCATACCTTCCACTCCCGATATCGAAAAATTGCATACTTTATGGCTACAGAAAGCTCTCAACAAAATCTACAAGTTTCATGTGGATCATTCTCTCAAATTCCTCCCAAATCAAAAAGTCATCTTTTACTCTAAAAAGTCAATCTTATTCCTTCAAATGCTACCACATATCATAACTCATCAATGTAATCAAAAGCCTAATATTTCATTTACCATATTAACTCGCACATGATTAAAAATACAAACCAGCCCACCTAATTTTTAACAAAAATTGGGCAACATAACGGCTGTATTTCGTACAACCCAAAACCTGCAACTCAAAATCACACACTTTTATAATCATATCCAACCATACAACCATCATCGGACCTCTAATCCAGAATTCCAGTAGAAACAAACACAAACCTATAACTAAACACTTCAATAATTCTCACAATCATATTCAGTCTTAATCACATTCATATATACAACCCACAATTTGCTTACATCATCCAATACCATAATCATACACAAATTTATATCTCAAATTCATACACAACTTCTTAATTCTTCATATTTCATACATCTCCTGAATTAAATGCTTACAAAAATGCCTCAAGTCAATACATAATTTCATAATCCAATACATCATGGAATACATGCTCATAATACAATGGCCTTCCAAGCCATAATCAAATACCAAAATCCAAACGTACATAATATACTAGCTAAGCAAACACGAACACAACGACTTGACATTCTTTCATCCGATCTCCTGCTCGAAAACTTGGAGATGGGGATGAAAGGTGGGGTGAGCTTAACAGCTCAGTGGATAACATATTTATAATGAAAAATAAGCAAAAACATTTTTCCAAAACTTTTGCCATCTTAAAAATTTCACAGCATTCATAAACAATTTCATAAATTTCACGTTTGAAAAACCTCAATTTCTCTTTTCTTAAAATTCTCAAATTTTCTTTCCATCTTCACAAATCATAAACAATTTTAAAACATGAATGCATCACATAGAAGTGCATCAAATCTTAAACAAATTAAAAACACATAGCACATCAAAATAGTTTGGGTCGATCCTAACAAAATGTACTGCACATTCCCACATAGCGGTTCTGTGCAGCCGTGAAAAGAGGGGAGTCCGAAATTGGAACTCTTATGCCACTAGCAGGCAGGCGGGAGAAGCCTTTCAAAGGAGACAGTGCACTGACTCAATGGAGAGGACCTAACCAAACCCACATAAACATATATCATACTTGAAAATCGAAATGCCAAAAGGCACCTTTCGAAAACTTATTTTTGCTTCATATCGTGTCTTACTCGACACTTTACCATTGGCAAATGCACATAATTTCACATAGAAAAACAAATGCAATCACTAATCATCAACCCATTTCATAACAATTAAAATCACATATGATTCACAACCATTCATCAACAAGTATGCAACATTATGATAGTTTATCAAAATCATTCATAAATAATAAATACTTTTCATACTTTCACTCTTTATTTCTTAATTTCAACTTCCTTTTCAGTTTACTCGCATAACCCATACAAATCTATTCAAAACCTAAAGTTATCAAGATCAAACAATTCTTTTCTCATCAATATCCTTTAAGTATAATTTCATCTAATGCACAAAACATATATTAAAACACTCATTCAAATTCATTTAATATTTCTATATTCCACTTAAAGATTGGGATCCAATAGTCCCATCATGAAATAGTGGAGAGCAACAGTGGTGGGAGAGAGATGTGAAAGTAGGTAGTAGAAGAGAGGGGCCTGAGAGAGCAGTGAATAGTAATATGGTCCAAGGAGTTTAATTGTCCTATCGATGAATAGTAAAGAGTAAAGAGGGCTGCGTAATAAGGTAGTGAAGGAGAAACGGTCTTCGGTGGGGCTACAACATGGGGGTTGAAGCATTTTGTTGTTTCTTTCTCTCATTAGAAATTGATTCTGTTATCCTATGTTAATTTATTTGGGTATTGTATATGGATAATCGTATTTTCGTTATTGTTCGGTTATTTGTGTATGAACCCATTGGGTATTATGAAAAGATGATTTTAATGCTGAATCATTTAATTGTAACATTGCGAGAATTTTGATATAATCCATAATTGTTATGTTAAAATTCATGTGTAGTGACTAATAATTCATAATCATTAGAGATAACATAACCTACGTTAAATGACGCATCATATCTAGTTGTGGCCTTGATTAGTCAGTTTTCCTAAATGTAGAGATCATATCCTAGGTTATTCGATGGTTAGGTTTAATTAACGATCGTATCTTGATTAAACACTACCTAAGGGAAAACTCAGGTAGATTATTAACCCATGATTAATAGTTGCTAGGAAAGTTTTGAGAATAACAAATCAATGAAATATGCTTAATTAGGGTGTAGGTCGAGATTGATCCAAAAAACTGGGTCCCTATAGAATTCTCCACTTTTATCACTTTTTACATGTTTTCTTTAATTTGTTTTTATTAGTTAGTTTTATTTTATTTTCTTCTTTTAAAAACAAAACCCCCAGTTAAACCTAAACATCAGTTAATTTCATTTTATAAACTTTACACAAAATCTCTGTGGGATCGACCTAGACTCACCACTGTTATAGTAGTAATCTAATTATTTTATTTTGACTAGCGTAACGATGCACTGTTAGCACACTAGTAAGTTTGCGTTGATGATATAACTGACTTTAAGAGCTGAAGTTTCCCTCCATAGGATAGGGCTTTATTTTTCCATGAACCCGTTTTCTGAAAATTTTCAATTAGAGGAATACATTCGCAAAACCTTAGTCTCTTAGATTAGATTAGAATTCCTAAATAAAGGAGTGGAGGCTCCTTTAATTCCATTCCCGTTGCTAGTGTCAATGCATTTAATAGATGAGAAGCACTTTTCGAAAGCATGAAGTAACGCTTTTGAAGATTAATACTCAACTTTGACATCTCTTTTAAAGAATTAAGAGTGCTCATCAATAGAGAGACTGAGTAGACATTCGGCTTGTTTAGGAGTATGAGATCATCTACAAAACATAATCTAGTTAGTAAAATCTTCTTACATTTGGAATGGTATTCCTGGGTCATTAGACGAGTTACATTTCAGCATTTGGGTAAGAACCTCCATGTAAATTAGGAATAGGTAAGGTGACAGAGGATCTCCTTGCCTAAGTCCTTTTTGGCCTTTAAACATCTCCATTGGGCCCCTATTTATTAGAATTCTGAAGGATGTAGTAGTAATGCATTCCCAGATCCACCTTAAGAACCTATAAGGAAATTCCATGACCTCCATAATTTGTAGCAAAAAACTCCAATTCACACTATCAAAAGCTTTCTGTAGGTCCACTTTGATAGTACAATTATGAGGACTTTTCATATGGTTATACCATTTCAATAACTCTTAGACTATAAGAATATTGTCCCCAATATCCCTATTCTTCATAAATGCTCCTTGATTTTCACTGATGAGAGACTAGAGAGCCTCCTTTAGCTTGCTTTCCAAGATCTTTACAATGATCTTATAGAGAAAGTTTGTGCAAGAAATAGGTTTGAATTCATTTTAATAGGATGGATTTGAGTTTTTAGGGATTAGATAGAGAAAAGTCTTGTTAATTTCCTTTAGCATTACCCCTTTTTAGAAGAACTCATGTACTGCCTTCTTTATTACCCCCTATTGTACTCCAAGTTTTTTTTATAGAAGAAACCATTCAAACCATCAGGGCCCAGTGCTTTAGAGTCATTCATATCAAACACCACCCTTTTTATTTCTTGGTCTATTACAGGCATAATTAATAAAGAAGCCATATGTTCAGGAATTCTTGCTATGACAAACTTCCTAAGGTCATCTCCTATGTTAGGAGAGGAATCTATTGTGCCTAGAAGTTTCTTATAAAAAAAATTGCTTCCTTAGCTAATCCTTCTTGTTCAGCCACAACCTCTCCATCTTCAGTTGTAATAGAGGTGATTATGTTTACATTCTTCTTAGCTTGCACTGAGTTAAAGAAGAATTTAGTATATCTCTCCCCATCCTTTAGCCAGTTAACTCTAGATCTCTACTTTAATAGTGAGCTTTGGTTATCCACCAGTTGCAAGTAGTCCTTTAGAGCTTCCTTTTCAGCCAAAGTTAGAGAGACAATTGCAAGATTATCTGCCAATGAAGTCTGGATAGCTGATAATTTATCTCTAGCCTTATCAATTTCCTTCGAGAGATTTTATCCTCTTTTTGAATTGAGGGATTTTAGTTCTTGCTTGATAGCCTTAAGCTTTTAGAGGCAAATGTATTGTTTTGTCCCAAAACAATCATACTTCATCCCCTTCATTATAGCCTTATGAAAACCCTCCATAGCAGCCAAGAAATTGTTAAATATGAAAGGATGAAGGATTTTGACATAATTGAACAAATTGTCAATCCTTATAGGAGTATGGTCAGTAATACCAAGGTCTAAAATTTTTGTTGTACTTCCTAAAAAGGAATTAAGCTAATCCACATTTTCCAAAGCCCTATCCAACCTTTTCTTGATATGCCAAGTAGAACTTTGTTTGTTAGACTATGTGAATCTATGGCCTTTGGATTTAGATCTGTAAGTTCCATCTCCTGCATACAATCATACATATATGAAGAATAATTGTGTAAGTTGCAATTACCTTCTGCTTCAGATCTGAATAGAATGGTGTTAAAATTACCAAACATTAACAATGGAGAAATTTGTTGTGGCCTTTAATCATCTAATAGAATTCCAAAGTTCAGTCTTTCGAAACCCAAGGTTAAGAGCATATACAAAGGTAGCTAAAACACTAGAGTTTTCCATCTTGAAGTAGATCTTAGTGTGAATAAACTGCTAATTTGTTTCGAGAGCTTTCACCTCCACTAAATCACCATCATAAGCTATAATAATCCTACCATAGTCATAACTTTTGTGGTTTAATATTAACTGACATTTCCTACACAAACAGCATAGCTTGTTCAGATTTATTTCCCTAATTTTAGTTTCCAAAAGGCAATAAACCTGAGGCTTTTCCTTCAGGATAAAATCCTTATAGCATTAAGCTTGGAAGAGTTATTTATTCCACGTACATTCCATACTATCATATTCATAGGAGATTGCTTTTACCTTTGGAGCCTTTCTTACTGCTCTTGTCACTTTTCCTAGAAGTCACCTGTTCAAAATGCTCCTCTTGAATTCCTCCATTCGGTAGTTCAGCCTTTTGAAGGCCATGTTCATTATATTGGGGATTAGAGACTTCTTCTTCTTGATTTGTATCACAAGTTTCCAGTCCATTTACCTCCTTGTCCATTTGAGCATTATTTTGGTCAATCAAAGAAATCAAATCTAATCCTCCTTTTTTAAAATCTATACAAATATTTTCTTGACTGCTTCCCCCAATTTTAAGAGAAACTTTTCCCAACTGACTTGGTTTAGAATTTCCAGCAACCTGTTCATCCATCTCCTCTTCTTTCTTTCCTTCCGAATCACACTTGTCTATACTCATCACCTCCCAATAGTCTCCTCTAGTGAATATTTTTCCAGTAGGCTTCTATTCTTTACCTTGAGCTTTAGGCGATGATTTCCATTGGTATGTAACCATAACTCTATCCTCTCTAAGAGAATGCTCATTTGCCAACCTTAATATAGGAATGTTATCCTTCATTTCTTTGGAAATATCCATACTCACACACAATCTGGCAAAATTGACCCTTTTCCTCAATGCTTTGTTCTTATCCATACATATAGATTTCTCCAAATAACTAACTAGCATACTCAATCCTTTGGTAGTCAAATATTTTACAGGAATGTTGTGAATGTTTACCCATAAGGGAATGTTTTTCCTTCTTATTTTTTTCTAGTTCCATTCCTGATTTCCAACTTTGAAGAAATAGGGGAAGTTATGAAATGGGACACGGGCCTTCTTCAATTATTTTTTGTGCTTCTGATTTTGAAGAGAAAGTGAAGATAACGTTATCCTCCTCAGTGTAGTGAGCATTACCTCCATTAAACCTCTTCCTTTCCAATTCCTCTTAGACAAAGCTTGTATCACTGGAAATGTAGGTCTTTTGTCCATGAAAAAGCTAACTAGGGTAGACTCCTATGTTCTAGCTCCTTTGTGTTGAATTTGTAGGCTAGGAGCCACCACAGGATTTCCTAATCTTCATTCTTCAACAATGCTCTTGCAAAATGACTTCTTTGTTAGGGATGACAATTGGGCCCGAGCTTAGCCCAACTTGTGCTTAGTCAACTGAACCTCAAGCCTAGTTTTCCTGAAAAATCGAGTCTCGGGTAGGGCTCGAGCTCTTAAAAATGACTTTGTTTTCTATTTTTGATTTTTAAAAAGGTTTGGGCTGGGCTCGAGCTCGGGCTCGGGCTCGGTTCAAGTTATCTCTGGTTCAGTTAGGCCCAGGCCCAAGTGGCTATCTCGTCCAAATCCCAATAATAGAAGGTGGTGATTAGGTTGGGGTCATTCCATTGTCATCCCTATAAATCTCTGTATAACTTGCTCAGTCTTTTATTGCCTAGTGAGCTTTTTGATGACATTGACTTAGGATAAACAATACCTTTCTTAATTTCGATGGTGGACACTCTATAGGTCATTGTACTCCCCATTTAAGTTTATTAATTAATTTATTTTCAACTCTTAACATAAATAGTTTAACTAAATGTTGATGGTTCACAAGTTTTATTGATATAATATAATTAATACAACCCATATTATTGAT
>JAOQMR010115591.1:0-11372 GCA_027563865.1 Erythroxylum pelleterianum
TAATTGACCAAGCAAGTGCATCGTCTTAACGAATCGGTAAAGGGAAAACAACCGATCGATTCGTCTCGATCGATTATGACAGCAGGATTGGTCGGGTACGTATAATAGTGAAGATAATCGACCGAGTGATACGATCGACCGGATGACCCAGCTTAAGGGAGGTTATAGGCGTGATCATTACTGGCAACTCGTGCTATCTGGCAAGTTGTCACGCACGTCCCTCTGGGTACTGTACAGCTGTCAGGTGCGTCCTTTCTCTTTACGCGCTGTTGTAGTTTTCGAGGAACCCTAAGTTACTTCTGCTCAGATTACGCCACGTGTTCGCAATGATTCAAATGTTTACCACGCGTCGCGCCTCAATTGGTACGTCCAATCCATCAATCTTCTATGAACATGGGCCTTCGTATTTCATTAATGTTTCTTCTACGATTACTCCAGTTTCCACCGTTTTCATAGCACCTTCTCGCCTTCAGTTTTCGGAGCTTTCCTTTCTGCAGTCTTCTAATTACTTCCTTTACTAAACTAGGTACGTCCTTCCTCCCATTCTTCTCATTCTATAAACTTTCGCTGTTGCAGTCATGTCGTCGACTAGTTCTAGAGACGAATTTAGGTTTAGGGAAAAATCCGATTCCCCTTCTCCAGCGCCGGAAAGAGTTTTAGAGTTTGCTGGGTCGCCGGGAATAATGGCAGAAGTGGTGGTGGCACCAGAAGCCGGCGGAAATGTGGCTCTTGAAACAGTAATAACTGGAGAAGGTGGTGCGAGTACCCGAAGAGACGGGCAAGTCGTTGAGAGGCTACCGGCTGACTCATCCACGATGACTGAGAAAGAGTTATCCCGATTAGTCGCCAAATATAAAATCCCCGTTCCTTGGAGAGCTAGACTGGCCGGTAAGGACGAGAGGATCCACAGCGATGGCCACGGTTACCTCGCCGTCTCTAAAGGGTTTTTCTCAGTTGGGGGTATGAGGCTGCCATTTGCCCCGATTATTGACGATGTATGCAACGCCTATGCCTTGAGGCCGAGTCAGATTCCTCCGAGCGGTTGGAGATTTCTCAATGGACTGGCTCTGTTTTGCCATTATTTTGGGCATCAGCCGTCGGTCGGCATTATGCGCCACTTCCTGCGGATGAACCAGAGTTCGATAACTGGAGCCGGGGTCCCACATTTTCAGTACAAAGATGCCTAATATCGTCCCGCCGGGACGACTTCCAAGGTTCAGTCTTGGAAGGCCAAATATTTCTTCATAAGGCCGTTGGGATCCAACTTCGAATTTCGGCCCTGAAAGTATCCCCTTGCCGAGCGGTGGAATGACGTCTCAGACTTGTTCCTTCCCCGAGAGGAATGGGAAGTAGTCGATCGCATTAAGGCGCTCGGTCAATACAATTTCGACCGCCTCGTTCGCGGATATGGTGGAGGGGCCTCGGCTAGCTCTTTGGCGTTCAACCCTCCACCACAAATTAGTGGGCTGGGAGAAGAAAATCCCCCCCTGGTGGACTTCCTGCAATTTAGCCACTTGTTGCTTTAATTAGTATTGGCGTTGATTTCTAACTTGCTTTTATCATTGTGTAGCTATGGTGAAAATCAAAGAAATCAGCTCATCTTCTCACCTCCGTCAATCCAAAGGTTCGGGTAAGGCCCCTGGGTCGAAAGCCAAAGCGCGAGGCGTGGAGATCAGTGAAGGCTCCCGACCGATCCTTTCCGAACAACCCACTGTTCCCGAGCAGTCCATTGCACTTATCGTTCCAACGACAGCTGAGCAGCCCGCCTTGGGTGACCGATCGACGGCACTGGCTGTCGTAGTTCATATCCGGTCAGCTAGCGAGGGGGAAGAAGAGGAAGAAGCTATCAGACCTCTGAAGAGGAAGAGGGTTGTTCAAGCCCTTGACCGACCTCCTTGCCAACCGGATGAAGACCAGGGGAAAAAGAAAGAACAACAGAAAAAGAAGAAAGGGAAAGAATCCGAAAAGAAGAAGGTGTCCCTGGTTTGCCTCAGTGAAACTGCCTCGCTCGAGGATACCGACGCGGCCCTCCAATTCGTCGAGAAGTGTTCCCTACCCCTGGATAAGGGGTTGTTGAGCTCCTTGAAGAACAAAGAGCTATCGGCCATACTCGTGCGCAACTGTATGAAGGTAATCTCTGCCCCCTTCTTCTTCTTCGTCACCCCCTCCATATCCCTTTTTTTTACGATCATATCATTTTTAGAATTTGGCGCTCTCCTACAAAGTGTACCAACGTCTTGGTCAGGCCGAAGAAATTTCTGGGGCGGTGGATCGGGAGATTAAGGACCTGCATGAACAGGTTCGAGCATTGAAAACTGAAGTTTCCTCCGCAAAGGAAGCGAAAGATTTTGCAGTTGCTCAACTTGCTTCAGCGGAGGAAGAGAAAAGGCGGATCTTGGAGGGAGAAAAGGACATCTTGAGGGCTCAACTTGAGTCGTCCGAGGAGGAGAAACATAGAGCGATTGCAACGAGGGGTAAGCTGGAGGGAGAGCTCCAGGCTGTGCAGCTCATCAACCTGGGTCTGAGGGAAGAAATTCGCAAAGCTAATTCTCGAATAAACACCGAGGAAGAGTTGCGGAAGAAATTTCTTACGGACTGCCGTAGTGCGGTGGATGCCCAAATAAGGGCTGAAGATAGATTGCAAGAGTTCAAGAGCTCTGTTAAAAGGGAAAGAGTAGCAGCCATCAAGCGTTGGAAGGATCGCTATCTGATCGACGAATGCATCGAGTTCGCCTGCGATTTGTCTCTTACCCTCTTGGGGAACTGCCACCGCGTTTGTTTTCCTGACGGGTCGGATGGCCCTCGGTTTGAGGATTTTGCTGAGCCGCTGCTTCCTCCCTCGCTCGGTCTTTCGTTGGAGGGAATGAAGGAGATAGTGGCCAGAGAAAAAGAAGAGTTGCCAGATGAGATGCTGGACTATAGCTCGGATGAGGAGGAGGAGTTGGCTGAAGGTGATGCCCCTTCGGCTCCTGATGTCCCTCTCATTCCTTCCGCAGATCCTGACCCTGCACCAACTGCGAGTCCTTCTCCTTCCCCCGAGTTTTGATTTGTACTTGTAGATTTTGGGGCCCACCCGACCGGTGGGATCAGTGATGAAAACAAAAACTTTTGACTTTCTTGTTATCTCATTACTTAAGCTTTTGCTAACATCATACGAAAAATTATATCTTTTAAAATCGGGTGGTCGTATCATTCGTGAAAAAACTCGGCACGAAAAGACTCGATGTCGAGGCCAATGGTTGTCCAATCTTAACCGATCACTCTTAAGGCCGAGCGACCCGAGATTCTCTTCTCGGCGTTGCCTGGTTCTAAAATTTCATTTGGAGCTTGGCAAGTCGTTACCGAGGCCCGAACGTCGCTCGAGGGCCAGGGCTGTGTCGAGGGCTATTACCGAGCGATGTCTGGCGACCGATAGGTTGGTCGTTAAACGATTAGTTGTGTATTCATTTGTTGATCGGTTTGCCGATTGTTCATTTGTCGAGGCCCGAGCGTTACTTGAAGGCTGAGCTATGTCGAAGGCCGTAGCCTAACTATGTCGAGGTCGTAGCCTGAGTCGAAGGCCGTAGCCTAATTATGTCGAAGGTCGTAGCCTAAGTCGAAGGCCGTAGCCTAATTATATCGAAGGTCGTAGCCTAATTATGTCGAAGGCCGTAGCCTAATTATGCCGAAGGCCGTAGCCTAATTATGTCGAAGGTCGTAGCCTAAGTCGAAGGTCGTAGCCTAATTATGTCGAAGGCCGTAGCCTAAGTCGAAGGCCGTAGCTGATCGGTATCGACTATTCCGCTCTAATTCAATTTTAGCGAAGCCGCTGATACCAAGGAATCTGAAATTCTTTTATTGAAGACGACAAAAATGTGGGCCGTTAAAAAACCTGACTAGTATAAGTCAGGAAAAAGGTTCTCACAGAGTACCTACGCTCTATAAATAATAAGATGCTAAAGCAGAAAATAAATAAAAAACGAGCTTATCTATGAGTAAAAATGCTGTTCGGCTTTGATCTCGTGCATTTATTCTGCCGTAACCGCTGTCTCAGCTTCCTCCTCTGTCTTTCCACTACAAGAGTTTGTTAAAGCAACCGCGCCGTCCAGCGCTCTCGTTTCTGCTAAGTAGCACTCCCTGGCGGTCTTCTGCTGGCTCCTAACGATGCCGACTCCATGCGGGGTTGGAAACTTCCTTGCCTGGTAATAGGTGGAGACGATCGCTCTAAGTACATTTTGGGTAGCTCGTCCAATTATGGCGTTATATGCCCCCGCGAATTTGACAATCAGAAATTCCAACACTCTTCTCCACCTGGCATAGTTTTTGGCCAAATTTTACATTCAATATTACCCGAGCGAATGGGTAGGCCGACGCTCCGGTTACCCCTTTGATGGGCCCCTCAATTGGTAGTAATCGCTCCTCAGGAATCTCCATTTGCTTAAAGGCGTCATAGTATAGAAGGTCCACCGAGCTGCCTGTATCAATCATCACTCTTTTCACCTCGCTACCATCCATATTCAGAGTGGCCACTAATGCGTCATCGTGAGGACAGCTAACACCCTCCAAGTCGGACTCATCGAACGAAAGTACTCCATCATTCAGCTTCTTCATTTTTGCTGGCGAGTTTCTCCCAACCTGCCTGGCGTACCTTTTCCTTCCTTTAGCAGTCGACCCTCCTGCTGCATTACCCCTAAATATCATGTTTATGACTCTGACCGGTCGGTCATCTTGTGGCTCAGTATTTTTGTCGTCCCTTGTCCTTGATCGTGCCCTCGCGTTGTGCCGGTCGTCCAAATTCCTATTCCGTCTTTCTTCGTCCTGCCTGTCATTTTGCCTTTGAGGCTTTCTCCAAGTGTCATTTTGCCTGTCAGTTCTACCTTCATTATCTCGCTCGGTACTTTGCCCATGCCTCAAGAATCTACTCAGCCTTCCTCGCTGAATGAGGAGTTCAATCTCCTTCTTCAAGTTCCAACAACTTTCCGTATTGTGTCCGACGTCTCTATGGAAACGACAATATAAAGAGGGGTCTCGATGCTTCAAGGGGGTTATCATGGCCCTAGGTTCTGGGAGGGGTTCCCCCTCATCCTTTATGATTTCTAGCACCTCCGCATATTGCCTGTTTAGCGGGGTAAAATCTTCATGACGCGGATCGTGCCGATCGACCGGCTTCCGCCAACTTGACTGACCCTTCTGCCTTTTGTGTCCGTCTTCAGATTTTCCACTCGACCCGCGATCATCTACTCTGCGCCTTGTGTTTTTTAGCACTTCTTCGAGCTGAATGTATTTATCCGCCCGGCTTCTTATCTCCTGAATCGTGCAGGGCTGTTCCAGGGTCAACGATTTTTTAAATTCCTCATCCCTTGTGTTGCTCATGAGTGCTGCTAACATGGACGAACATGTAAGGTCAGGAACTTCCACAACTTCATTATTAAACCGGGTGATAAAATCCCGTAGACTTTCATCCCTTCCTTGAACCAACTACATCACCTCTAAAGCAGTCTTCTGCGGAACAGGCGCTTAAAGTCCTCAAAGCGAGTGATGCAGCCTGAGGGTAAGCTATTGAACCATCGTCGAGCTCCTTCTTGAAAGGCAGTGCAGAACGCTTTGCACTGTATGACATTCGGGACGCAGTGTAGGTTCATCATTGACTGGAAGTGCTGTAGGTAATCCAGGGGGTCAGTCTTTCCGGTATATTTTTCAGGCGTCGGTATCTTGGTACCAACCGGGGGGAGACTGTCCAGAATCTCAGGAATGAGTGGGGAACTGTATTGTACGGGCGCCCGACTCTCATATGGGTCCCTAATCAGATTGAGCCGATCGGTAGTAACTTTGCCTAGGGCTTCGGTGGGATGGCGATCGGCCATTGTAGCCTGCTGCTGGGAAGAGGTTTGCTGTTGTCCCAAGCGGGACTGAAGAATTTGTTGGATCACCAACTCAGCCGCTTCCTCTATCTGCCGTTGGGTGAGAGGGGTTTGTTGCGGTGCAGGAAGATTGGTATCCTGGGGATGCTGAGGATGGAGATGGGAATTGGCCGCAGCGTTATCGTCTGGTGCTACGCTCTGTTCTTCTTGATCTGAATTTTGAGGCTGCGGTCGGTCGTTTGGGTGTGAAGACTGCGTGTGAGAGCCAAAAGGTGCCTATGGAAGGGTATCAGGTAACGGCAAAGTCACGCGTTGCAACGCCAATGCTGCGACGACAGCGATACCTGGGTTGGCTGCTGTAGCCTGACTGATCTGTGTAGTTCTAGACGTGGTGCCCTGACGCCGGACCCCACGGTGGGCGCCAAATGGTTCAGCCGGATTCTGCTGAACTGCATTGTCGTCGTTCTGATCCATATCTTGCTCGATTCTGATTACGTGATTCCTGCAAAACAGATGAAGGCACGTCGGGGGTTGTTTCCCGGGAGGCCCCTCCGACGCTCAAGTTAGTATTTTGGTAGGGTTTCTGCCGCTGTAATCAGAGAACAATGAGATTATAGCGTCATACCTGAATTATGGCAGAATTATACCTTATATATGCCATGGATACTAGGTTTACGTATGTTATTGTGTTTGCATGGGAGTCTGACATCTACTGGACTAAATGGGCCGAGGTCGTTGGGCCGCTGATGTCCAAGCTTGGGGTTGGGCCGGCCAGAACCAGTCCAGCCGACCCGACCAATCGGGATCAATTTTTCACCCAGATTTCGACTCATTGATTTAGATTATTTATTGAGCCACTTTGTTACCTTGATACATATCAAATTATGTAACTTAACTGATAAGTTATTGAAAACCAAAAAATACAATTAAATGTTGTCCAACTTTATGAGAAATGTCAAAAATATCCAACATTGTCCCCCTTGAACAATACTTAATTGCACTATTAACTCAAGTTTTAAAAACATTTTAAAAATTCGATTAAGTCACGCTACTGTATGGTTAACCAAGTTTAAAATCAAAACGTTTAATCTAAAGATAACAAAAGTTCATCATTCTGTCCTGCAAAGCTTTTAATACTGAAAAGTATCAAATGCATGTGTTACGTGTGATACAGATCCAATACAATCATGCATATCTAATATCTCACCAACATGAATGGGAAATTGGAGTATGGCAAATTAAGATGATATCCGTATGATCTAAATTACATCATCTTCATTTATAGGTGTCAATTTCTTCAACTTTATGCTAAACTGCATATGCTAAATTGCATTAGAAAAATACTATTTTCTCTCACCAAATGCTAAACATCATTGGAGAAAACTTGTTTCCTCTCACCAAATGTTAAACTGTATTAGAGAAAATCTTTATGTTCTCTTACTGAATGCTAAACTGCATTATAGAACCTTTATGAGATTGAAAACTTATATCCACTTATGTTATATCAAACTTTATGGATAACCGTATAAAACTGTATGTGTCTAAATGACATAGACTCAAGGTCAATATGTATATATGCCCAATTACCTTTAAATGCTTAAGATCAACACAAATCTTAAGACATTCACACGTATTACTGACGATAAATGATGATTATCTTTATTGATAAACCACCATATCGTCATAAATGTATAAAATATATAAATGTACATGGAGTAAACATAATGATCCCCTAATTAACTGTTGGAACCCGATCTTGAGACCGGACCCCAACCGGAAAAAGGAAAACGAAGCAAAGAACGCATGCGGAAACAAACGAAGGAATTTATATCCGAACGAATTAAAAGCAAAACGAATAGCAAAGAGCGGAAACGACGGAACAGATGGAAGAATCGAATCGGAGAACATAAAACGAAAAAAGATCCCAAGCGGAAACAAAATCGAATGAAAATCGTGGAAATGTGAAAGTAACGGAATTTGAAGCGAAGCGAATCGGTAAAGAAATACAAATCGAAGCAAATATTCGACATCCGTAGCGTATATCTTGGAAACTTAAAATCGCGTTGGAAACACTAATACATTCCCGGTCTAAGCCAATCCGAAAATTCGGTAAATTTTTTTTCCATTCTTAACCCTTTTTATTCAAACTTATGTAAATCCATACAATTTCCCTTTTCTTGGAAATTATCCTTGGTCAATTTCTTAATTTACAATCCTTTTCTTATACATTCATATAAATTCCAAAACTCATTTTTATACTCATAAAATTTTCTTAAATTCATAAATTTTCTCACCAATTTCTTTCTCGTTTAAATTCATTTTAATATTTCTAATTTTTACCAAAAGTTCGGGGTCCAATATTAAAAATATCTAAGGACTTCAAAATACCCATACTATATACTTGTTTTCCAAACACAAGTGGTCGAAGTTTACAGGATTAACTTACATTTCCTCAGTCCTTATATGTTCCAAACCTTAATATCACCTTTTTCATATCAAATCCTTTATGGTCAAATATTTGACCTCTAATGCTAAGACCCTGTGATATTCATTGTTGTTATTAAAAAACACAACAACAAGATTATCATAGTACAACCGAATGGGTTTAGCCACTGAATCAATCACCGACAACTTAGAAATCAAGTTTCTGAGTTAAACCGTCTATAAAGTAGCCTTATAGCATGCACTCTGAATGCATGCTCGAGGAAATCACCTGTGTCTACTTGTCACTCTTTCTTGTGATAATTATGCCAAATGGGTGATTGCTATACAAGAAGAGGATGAGTCTCTCCATAAAAACAAGACATGGGAGTTAGTCAAACTGCCAAAGAACAAGAAAATTGTTAGATGCCAATGGATCTTTAAGAGGAAGAAAGGAGTTTCTGGCATTGAAAATGTCAAATACAAGGCACGATTGGTTGCAAAAGACTGCAATTAGGTTCAAGGAATTGACTTTGATGATGTTTTTTCACCTGTTATTAAACATAGTTCTATCCATGTCTTACTTGCATTAGTAGCTATGTATGATTTGGAATTAAAGGAGAAAATATATGTGCAACAACCTGAAGGTTTTGAAGTTGAAGGAAAGAAAGTCCATGCTTATTTGTTGAAGAAATCATTGTATGGTTTAAAACAATCTCTTAAGCAGTGGTATAAACGGTTTGACTCATTCATGGTAAATCACAACTATTTTAGAAGTCAATATGATAGCTGTGTTTATTTTAGAAACTTGATGATGGCACATACATTTATCTATTGCTTTATGTTGATGATTTGCTTATTGCTGCCAAGAACATTTTTGAGATTAGTAGGTTGAAAGTTGAATTTAATAGTGAATTTGAGATAAAAGATCTGGGAGTAGTTAAGAAAATTATGGGGATGGAAATTCAAAGAGATAGACTTGCAAGCAAACTTTACCTTACTCAACAGAGTATTATTGACAAGGTTTTAGAGCCTTTTGGTACGAAAGACGCTAAACCTTTAAGCACTCCTCTTACTGCTTATTTTAGGCTTTTAGCTATTGTATCGCCACAAACAAATGCAGTTTTTAAGTCCATGACACAAGTTTCTTACTGTAATACAGTTGTTAATATGATGTATGCAATAGTTTATACACGTCCTGAAGTGTAGTAATTAGATATGTGTCTAACCCAGGAAAAGAACATTGACATGCGGTAAAATGAATTTTGAGATATTTACGTGGTACTACTAACTCCTGTTTTGAGTTTGGCAAGAGCAAGAATGGTATGGTTGATTTTGTGGACTTAGATTATACAGGTGATTTGGATAAAAAGAGATCAATCACTAGTTATGTAATCACATTTTGAAGCTTGCCATAAGTTGGAAAACTACCTTACAACCTATAGTTGCATTGTCCACTATAGAGGCAATTAAGGAAGCTATTTGATTACGAGTCTTATTCAGTGAATTGAATTCAAATCAACAAGTGACCGTTGTTTATTGTGGTAGTCAAAGAGCTATCCATTTGACTAAAGAGCAAATGTTTTATGAAAGAACAAAGCATATTGATGTCAAGTACCACTTCATTTAAGATATAATTTCACAAGAAAATATTATTGTGAGGAAGATTGATATTGCAGATAATCCGACAGACATGTTGACAAAGTCTCTACCTGTGAGCAAGTTCAAGCATTGCTTGGACTTGATCGGAATACACAAATCATGATAAATGCCCTAGATGGGCAATGGTGAAGATAATTGAAAGAATTTTTCACGGAGTCCCAATTTTAAAACAAAGTGGAGATTTGTTATGTGTGTTTTGAAATTGTCAAAGTTGACAAGTGACAACTTTTTACTTCAAAGATAGTAAGCACCTCCCCCTTCTTTTTCCAATGTTTGGTATCCAAACAAATCTTTGAATGTTTGTTAAAGATTTGTTTTTTTGACAAATGTTACATTCTTTTTTCTTAAAAAAAATAGGGCAAATAGAGAGTGAATAACAAGATGCAGAGAGACTTGAGATATTTTGAGAGAAGATATTGTGAATGAAATACTGTGATTTTTTTTGTTGTAATTGGGACAAAGGGTTGAGAGAAAAATATTGAGTGTTTTGTAATTTTTCTTATTTTTTTCTTAGTAAAATCTCTTTGTTGACGTAACCCATTTCAAAGGGGTGAACCATGTAAATTTCTTGTGCCTTATTTTTCCCACATTTTTCTCTACTTGTTGCTCCGTTACTTCATTCAATTTCTCAAACAAAATTCTACGATCGTACACTCTTCACAATACTGAAAAATCACAGCCTGCAATGGTTTACAGAATTTAATTGTCGGTTTGGAGAAAAGCTTGTAAATTTATCAGTTCTTGAGGTTCCTGATCTGAAATTTATCCACAACAGGTCTTACATGCTCAAAACTTTCTGTTATCTGGGGATAATGCCATTGTTTTGGCCCCAAAATTACTTTAACCTGGCAGATGCTATGCCTGATTGCAGAGAAGGACTTAGCGAAAATAGCTCAATCTATGTCAAGGACATTGATCCTGTTCTGTTGACCATAAAGAATGTTGCAGTTCTTACCCTGAGTAAATGGACCTTCAAGGTAAGGTCTAGCAAGAACTCCTGTGTCATAGAGTAAATTTTCTTATTTTGACTTGGTCTATTGGAGTAATTAAATTCCTAATAATTCTTATGGCAGGCACTGATCTGTCCATCACTATCCACCTTTCAGGTGGAAGTATAACCTGAAAGAACTGTGGTGGATTGATGACTCTGATGAAAGATTTGACATTGATACTTCAGTCTCATTTCTTAAATTATGCCCTTCATTGGAACAACTTTTCATCACTACAAGTATTTCACTTTTCAGTTAAACTTTTCAAATTTCATTCATCTAATTGCTCTCAAAGATAAAATTCAAAACTTTCCTAATCACATCTGTGAGATTGTCAGGTTTTTTTTTTCTAATTATGATTGCCTTTTTGAATAAGATTTTTGTCACTCTTTATGTGCAGATTATGTTAGAACTTATCACCCGGAGAGCACAGCCAATTATTCAATACAAGTTGGTAGGA
>JAOQMR010115819.1:0-11351 GCA_027563865.1 Erythroxylum pelleterianum
GAAATTTGAGTCACTGCTAGTGTAAAACAGTCTGAATTTACACTGCAGTACAAGAGAATAAAGAAGATAACGCTTTGGAGGTTTTTATAAAGCTGAATTGTTTTTGGAGGGAAACAGAGGGGTAGGGATTGAGGTTTAAGTAAGTAAGTAGATGTAAAGTTTGCAAGGAACTAACAGCCGCTGAGAGTTCAATCGATTACTACATTTCAAGTAGTGTGCTCTGTCTTATATCATTATCTTACCAAGATTTCAATTTTCAAATAATGGGCCCAAATCAAAAGTGGACACATTGCTCAATCTTTACCCAAATAGGACCATCAAAATATAAATCTCTACAACTGATATCTTGATATTACAAGGCTCAATAATTCAATTACGCCTGAAACCTCAAAAATCTGGTGGTCTTTCAACACACTAACTAGTAATTCACTCAGGCCTTAATTTCAGCAGCAACTTCCCAAACACCAAGTGGCATGCATTACTTATGAATGAAACAATTGGTTTTAATTCAGACACTTATGATGCATTCATTCAAAAGGGAAAGAACTAGACTTATGATGATATTGTACAGGCAGTCCACCGTGTTGCTACTTGCTGAAAATGGGTTGAAATTTCACCAAGTGACAAAACATGCTTATAGGTGACATGAATTATTCCATCAAACAAGTGCATGGGTTAGACACTGAGAGCTTAAGGAGAAGAAATAGCAATAAGATTGTAAGGTTAATTACAAATTCTCAACCATCGAGCAGCCCAACTTCTAGTTGGATCCATGAAAGAGAGTTTAGCAGTTCGAGAGAGCTGTTGGCATGCGTTTACTGTGAGTGGGTCAAACAATAATAATATATTCAATTATTTCCTATTTATCTTTTATGCATTTAAATAGGAAATAATAAATTTATTTAATAATAAATTGAAGTTAATTTATTATTAAATAAAGAACTTCAATTTCGTGAAAGAACGGCATCAATGGCACAATCATCAAGCTGCACAAGAGAGGATGGGTTTAACCAAAGGATTGATGTTATTCTTGAATTCATATCTAAAGAAATGATACTCAAATTAGTAGTTGGTTCAGACACAAGGACAAATTAACTACAACATACATGCTTATTTCATTCATTCATCCATTCATCACTTCTTGAATGTCTAAAAGCCTACTTATAATGTTAACACAACGTCACAAACTTATTAACAGCAATTCATAGCTACTACTGCTGCCACTGTCCAACTTTTGAGAAAAGGGTAAATGGCAATTACTGAGGAGACAAAAGAAAATGCAATAAAGAACTTACAATGGTGGCCGTGCGTCTATTGGAAGCCATGAGACAACTCTTCCCAGTTACTTCACAGGCAAATTTTGATGATGCTTGAATTCCAACTCTACTCACCTCCATTCTCATCTTCTGCCACATCGTCATCAACGCTAGGCATAGGCACAACAATCTCAACATCCCTCAAATTGCAAAGTCTCGGTCTTTTCTTTTTCCGGCTGTGCTCTGTTAGAAGCAGATCTCACGTTCTTGACGTTACCGTTTCAGGCTTTGGTGGACTGGGAAACAGCCTTATTGGGCTTCTACTTCTTCTCTTCTTTGGAAATAGGTTGGGATTGACAATTGATACAAAAGTAAAGATAGTAAATAATTTATATTTTATGTAATTATTACAAAAATAAAATTTTATAAGACAAAAATATATCAAATCAAATAACTCTATTTTAATCGCAATATATTTTGATAATTTTTAATTAAAAATAATATTGTTTTTAATTTAAAAAGTAATCTTGCCATAAATATATGGATAATATAGATTAGTTAACATAATATTGAAAAAAATAGAAAATACAAAATTTGTATTAATATGTTTGATTTTATAATTATTAAAAGAACATAATTTATAGCTTAAAAGAAATAGTTAATATATTAAAATATACAATTAATTGAGACAGAGTAAATAAAGAATTAGAAAGTACCTCATGCAATCTTAAGATGAGGTATGTGAAAAAGTTTGTCTTTTACGACTTCTTGTTCAAGAACATCACACTTGTATATATCCAATTCTTGAAGTCTAGTGGTGATGGGTGGCGACAGTAAATGGTACGGCAATGTCTTCAACTTTAGGCTCCAGTGGATAACGAGTTGTTGAAGTGATGGCATAATTGTGATTGTCTTATTATTAATTCTCTCCATCAACCACTCATCAATATCATCCCACTCTTCCCAATTATGAAAATCATCAAATTGCAATGTCTTCAATTTTGGAAATGATAGGAAGGGTGTTGATGCATCTTTTTCTTTTTCTATTCCCATAAATTCAACACCCACTCTTTTCACTCTCATACGTCCTAGGTATAGTTCTTCAAGGCACAACAACTTACCCAATGGAGGCAATTCTTCACAATTTCTAGACTTAACAATCGTAAGCTTCTTGAGTAAATTTAGCTTCATCATCCAACTTGGGAACAACGTCTTGCCTTTAAACTTGTATATC
This sequence comes from Erythroxylum pelleterianum, assembly GCA_027563865.1. Lineage (NCBI taxonomy): Eukaryota > Viridiplantae > Streptophyta > Magnoliopsida > Malpighiales > Erythroxylaceae > Erythroxylum > Erythroxylum pelleterianum. The sequence goes on from JAOQMR010115819.1 coordinate 2,491, forward strand.
CTTAATATTTCCAAATTCGAAGGTGGCTCTAAAGCTTCAAGTAACTCTTCCTCATCTTCTTGCACATGATCTCCATCAAAACTCTCTTCAAGTAACCCTTCCTCATCTTCTCGCACATGATCTCCATCAAAACTCTCTTCAAGTAACCCTTCCTCATCTTCTCGCACATGATCTCCATCAAAACTCTCTTCAAGTAACTCTTCCTCATCTTCTGGCACATGATCTCCATCAAGACTCTCTTTAAGTAACTCTTCCTCATCTTCTGGCACATGATCTCCATCAAGACTCTCTTCAAGTAACTCTTCCTCATCTTCTAGCACATGATCTCCATCAAAACTCTCTTCAATTAACTCTTCCTCATCTTCTGGCACATGATCTCCATCAAGACTCTCTTCAAGTAACTCTTCCTCATCTTCTGGCACATGATGTCCATCAAAAATCAAAATCAATTCAGTGACGCTGTTTTTCTTGTTAAGTTGTGCTTTTCTAGCCTCTTCTAGATTTCTCACATTTCCCAACCCTCTTATCTCCAATCTTCCTCTAAGATTATTCAACTTCTCCATTTCAACAATTGAAAATGATTCACTCTGATTCACGCTTGCGATGACCACAGTCAACTCTCTGAGACGGCATAGATTTCCTACTCCTTTGGGAAGATATTTTATCCGATCACAACCGTCAATATTCAAATAGATCAAGTTGATTAGTTTTCCAATATTTTTAGGCAATTTTACCATACTCGAACAGTTGCAAAGATTTAAGTCCTGCAAATTGTAACACTCACACAAAGTCTCTGGTAACTTCTCTAGATTAAAATCTCCAGACAAGTTAAGCCACCTAAGATGAACTAATCTATTTATTGAAGATGGAATTTCTTCAATGTCACAACCACTAAGATATAAAGTCCTTAGACATGTCAAATGATCAAATATACGTTCAAGTTCAACAACAGTCACTGATCCACACATAACGAATTGAAAGATCAAAGTGCGTAATTTGTTGAGATCATAGATAGAACTAGGGAATGAAGCACCATTTTCGATCGTCAAAGTCAAATGACGAACATTTGCATCTGCATGTAAAGAGTTTCCACTAGACTCTGTATCTTTTAGAACTTCTCTCGTCAAGCACTCATTTTTTGTAAATGTTTGGGCTAGATCACTCACCATATCATGCAACACATAACAATCTTCATCATAGGATGAAATTTGGAGCAAAGAACGTGCAACTAAATTATCAAAATAAATCTCACCAACCATTTCTAAATCTTCATCTCTTTCTTTTCCCTTTAAATAATCTTGAGCCATCCACATCCTAATTAATATTCCTTTTTCAATAATAGAATCTTTGGGAAAGATAGCACAATATGAAAAACATTGCTTTAATATCAATGGCAAGTCATAATAACTAAGTTTCAAAGGACCCAAGATATCTTCATCTTCCCATTCTTTTTTTTCCAAGACTCTCAACCATTCTTTTTTAGATTTCTTAAAGCGTAGGAGACTTCCTATAGTGGTAGCAACAAGAGGCAAACCCTTGCACTTATCAGCAATTCTCCTACCAATGCTCTCCAACTTTTGACAATCCACTTGAACCAGAGCAATTTGACTAATTATTGACCAACATTCTTCCGAAGTCAAAAGTCCTACCTTGTGTATACCCTCTGGATTACACCCCATGACTCTAGCCACTCTTTCATTACGTGTTGTTATAAGAATTGTACTTCCAGGTGAACCACATCCAAGAAATTGTTCCAATTCCTCCCATTTACTGTAACTCTCATTCCAGATATCATCTAAAACAAGTAAGAACTTTTTTCCATTGAGATCTGCATTTATCTCCGTTAACACTTTATCCAATTCTTTAAAATTATGTTCAGTGGAAGAATAACGAAAAGATTCAAGAATTGCTTTTGCAATACGCATTTTATCGAAAGGATCCGAAACACATACCCAAATCTTCTTCTCAAAATGAGTGTTGATCTCGCCATCATTATAAATTAATTTAGCTAAAGTTGTCTTGCCGATTCCCCCCATCCCCACGAGGGAGATGACACGGGGCTTTGATTTGGACTTAAGTATCATGCTTTTGACTTTTTCTTTTTCTTCATTTCTACCTTTTACTTTTTGTGTATCCACAAAAGATGTAGTCCCATGTCTCTCGATAGCCTTATCAGATATGTTGGTTGAATTAAGTTCATACAGAACTTTATCGGTTGCAATGTCATCTAGTCTTCGATGGATTTCTTTTATTCTGCCACCGACAACATAACGAAGACCAACATCGCGGATAGTAAAGCAGTTGCAGCGAAAAATAGAGAGTACCTGGTGCATGAGATGATTTTGGTCGGAATCGGAAGAGTGGTGTGGATGTTGGAGCTGTGATGTCTGAATCCAAGTCTTCCACTCATCTAACACATCGTCCATGTCATAGGAAACAGCTTTGAGATCAAACAGCCATTTCTTGACAGAAGCTTTGTTCAGTTGTTTCTCCTCTGCATCGTCTAGGAGCGCCTGAATGGACTCGAAATTGCTCACAAGTTTTTTAATTTCATCGTTAACTCCAGTCACCAACTTCACCTCTTCTTTTATGGAACTAAGGAGCATGGAGGTTAGGTTCTTCACCACAGCAGAAATAATAGCATCAACCATTTTCAAGGATGTATGGGTAAGCAAAAGGTTTATGAGAATTTGAAGAAGACAGTGGTTGCAGAGAGCCAGAAATGAAATTCTCTATTTATAGACTATTTGAAAACAACTTGAGAGCAGGGACGGAGCTATGTACACCGGGGGGCATTTTTTTTAAAAATTATTTATATAATTATAATTTTTAAAATTATAAATATAAGTGGTCCCCTTAAAAAAACCTTACTTTTAAAAATCTTGACCCCTCCTAAAATTGAATCTGGCTCCATCTTGCTTGAGAGGAAGTTTCATTATTGTAAGCGAGGAAGGAAGGAAGTGACTCTCTACCAACCAGCTTTATTGAGAAAATGAAAACAGCTTCATTACCCTAGCGGGGAGGGAAGGAAGAAAGGGACAGCTTTATTGAGAAGTGAACATTAAAAAGACATGCGGCGTGCCAATCGAGCGGTGGAAATCTCATGCAGGAAAATTACAAAAAGTTGCCCAAGTCTAACTTACACCACTACAATCATAAATATGACTGTTCCGTCAACATCCCAGCCGTTTAAATTTTCTCTATCTTAAATATTGAATGGTTAGATGTTAATTCGAAGCCGTAAAAACGTAGGTCCCACAAATTGCGGTCCTCTTTTCAGACACTGATTTATATCTAATCTTTAATAATTCAGTACTCTTTTAACTGCCGGCGTTTAGGTTAGGGTCCAAATCTTTCTAGTGAGGTCCACCGCGTCGGATAAACTTCAGTTTCATTTAGGTATAAGTCACGTCTGAGTAATGTATGCTTTCGACCACTCACGAATGTCAGGTCAAAGGGAACATTGATTAGATTGACCCACACCGTCCATCATCGCCGTTGGATTATCATCATGGTGGGCTCCACTTAAATCTCAATGGCCACACTTATTGCATCCCATTTGCTGGTATCAGGCTTCTCCAGATTGATGGTTTACATCATCCTGATATGAACCTAAGTGGGCTCATTTAAGTGCGGGGTTTTTGACTGAGTCTTTCCTAAGGAAGAGTTTACGTGGTCGTGGTAGTGTTTACGTATTGAATTAATTTAGGAAGAACAATCCTATTTTCTTTCGTCAAAAAAACAAACAATCCTATTTTCTAGGAGATTTGTTATCCGTTGTTTCATAGGTATTATTTTAGTATTTAATAAATTACTAAAATAATAGTTGCGTCGGTCCGCGAGTAGAACAGTAGACAGACATTTATGTCCAAGAGGAAAAGTTCAAGGAATTATTGCATAGTGCATGAACTGGATGCCATTAACCTCTCTTTTGAAAATTAAAATGAACGTGTCAATCAAATTGTATTTATTAGTTAATTAAAATTTATCAATTAATAATTATGAAATTGTAAATATAATTTGAATTAATTAATCAACCATACTGAAGCGTTATTTTTCTAATATGATTAAGGGTTAATTATTAAAAAAGGTCCAAATTCTCGTCAAATTTTCAATTATAGCTCAAATTTTAAAAATTAGCAATAAAATATTCAAACTTTCAAAAATTTTCAATTAAACCTAAACTTCAAAAAGTAATAATAAAATGCTTAAACTTTTTTTTAATTCTAACCCGATGTTAGTGTTAGAGCCTTATCTGTTTTGCAGGAGTTCTACAGCAGAGGTTAATCGAGATTATGAATCCGATCTGCAACGTCCAGCCTCAACTGAATCTGGCTGAACCAGTTGGCACCCACTGTGGGGCCCGACATCAGGGCATCACGTCCAGAAACACACAGGTTAGTCAGGCGGCAGCAACCAATCCTGATGTAGCCTCCGTCACGGCACTTGCAATGCAACGGATGGGTTTGCAGTTACCTGTCACTCTTCCGCCGCCGCACCATGAGTCTTGCACTCAGTCTTCACAGCCTCATAACCAAGATCAAGAACAACCGAGCGTAGCCTTGGAGGATAATACCGATGCCAGTTCGCATCTGAATTCCCAGCGCCCCTCAGACGCAAATCCTCCTGTACCACAACAAACCTCTCTCACCCAAAAACAGATAGAGGAAGCGGCTGATCTGCTGATTCGCCAAATCCTGCAACCTCGACCGGAACGACAGCAGACCCCCGCTCAGCAGTCTGGTGCGAAGACCGATCGCCATACTGCTGGGGCTCTAGAAAAAATTGTGGACGATCGAATCAATCTGGCCATGAATTCTTGTCCGGCTCACCCACCAACACAATACAACTCTCCTTTCATCCCGGCGATCCTAGATAGCCTCCCTGCGGTCGGCACCAAGATACCGACGCCTGATAAGTATACTGGAAAGACTGATCTTTTAGACTATCTGCAGCACTTCCAGTCGATAATGAACCTACATTGCGTTCCGGATGTCATTCAATGCAAGGCATTCTGTACCGCCTTTCAAGAAGGAGTTCGGCGATGGTTCAATAGCCTATCCCCATGTTGCATCACTTGCTTCGAAGATTTTAAGCTGCTGTTCCTCAACCAGTTTGCTACCAGCAAATGACCGCAGAAGACTACATTAGAGGTGATGCAATTGACCCAAGGAAGAAATGAGAGCTTGCGGGAGTTCATCACTCGGTTTAATAATGAAGCTGTTGAAGTGCCCGACCTCACATGCTCGTCCATGCTGGCCGCCTTTATGAGCAACACGAGAGATGAGGAGTTCAAGAAATCACTGGCCCTTGATCAACCACAGTCCATTCAAGAGATAAGAAATCGGGCGGATAGGTATATCCAGCTCGAGGAAGTGCTGAAAAACTCAAAACGTAGAGCAGACGACCGTGGGTCGAGCGGCAGAGTAGAAGATACACAGAAGAGATAGAAGGATCAGTCCAGTTGGAGAAAGCTGAGCGATCGATGGACTGATCGACAAGGACAAAGGCGAGAATCCTTCACCCCACTCAACAGGCGATATGCGGAAGTATTGGCAGCCATGCAAGCAGAGGGAGAACACTTCCGGAAACCTAACAGGATGATAACTCCCTTCAATAAGAGGGATCCTGATTTATATTGCCGCTTCCATTAAGATATTGGTCATGACACGGAGGATTGCAAGAACTTAAAGAGAGAAATCGAACTCCTTATCTAGAGGGGTAGGCTTAGCAGATTTGTGAAAAACAAAAAACATGCCGATCGACATAATGAGGGTAGAACCGATCAGTCTGACACCTGGCAAAGGCCTTGGAGACAAAATGACAGAAACAGTGGGGGAAGACATAACAGGCATATGGATGACCGACGTGATGCGAGAGTACCATCCAGAGCAATAGTTGATAGAAACACCGGACAACAAGATGACCCACCGGTTGGATGCGCTGGTTAAAGAAATCACTGACTACTTGATAGAAAACCGATCGGTCTTCGCCTAGGTACCGAGCGATATGCCTGAAATTTCTCGATCTGTGGCTTCGCATGCTCTCGGTATTCGAACAGATTGCAAGCCGGTTAGGAAAAAGAAGCGGTGGCAGAGCAAGAAGAGACAGGAGGTGATCGAGAAAGAGATAAAAAAAACTGCTCAACGCTGGATTCATTCGGGAAGTTAAATATCCCGAGTGGTTGGCAAATGTGGTAATTGTGAAGAAGAAAAATAACAAGTGGAGGATGTGCATCGATTTTATCGATTTAAACAAAGCATGCCTAAAGGATAGTTTCTCCCTGCCTAAAATTGACTAGCTGGTAGACTTTACTTCAGGGCACGAGCTCTTCAGTTTCCTGGATGCCTTCTCTGGGTATCATCAAATAAAAATGAACCTTGAAGACGAAGAAAAAATGGCTTTCATAACTGACCAGGGCACGTAATACTACCAGGTGATGCCGTTCGGTTTGAAGAATGCAGGGGCCACTTACCAACGGCTCGTAATGGAAGTCTTTAAGAAGCAGATCGGCAAAACGGTCGAGGCTTATGTGGATGACATGGTAGTAAAAAGCAAGACAGCCGCCGAGCATATAGAAAATCTCCAGGAAGTCTTCAAAACCTTGATAAATTTCAGATGAAGCTGAACCCAGAGAAATGCGTCTTTGGTGTGGCTTCCGGCAAATTTTTGGGATTCATGATTACTCAAAGGGGGATCGAAGCAAACCCAGAGAAGATCGAGGCCATCATCCAGATGCCCTCGTCGCGATGTTTGAAAGACGTCCAGATATTGACCGGGCGGATAGTCTCTTTGAGCAAATTTATCTCTAGGATGGGGGATAAATGCCTCCCGTTTTTCAAAATTTTGAGGAAAGCGGATGTGACCCAGTTCAAATGGTCGGACGAATACGAGCGAGCATTTCAACATTTAAAATAATATCTGACAAGCCCACCTATCTTGTAGAGCCCCGCTGAGGGGGAGAATTTGATAGTCTACTTGGCGGTGACAGAGGGGGCGATCAGTGCTATTCTCGTGCGAGCTGATGGCAAAGAGCAATTCTCGATCTATTATGTCAGTAAGGTGCTGAACGAGCCAGAAACGCGATACGCACCCATTGAGAAGCTGGCCTTATCGTTGGTAACTGCGGCACGAAAAATCAAGCCCTACTTCTAAAGTCACTCGATCGAAGTATGGACCGACCAACCCCTCCGACAATGCCTCCAAAAACCTAAATCCTCCGGGTGGTTAGTAAAGTGGGCGGTAGAGCTGGGAGAGTTCGATATACACTATAAACCACGGACCACAATCAAGGCCCAAGTATTGGCGGACTTTATAGCAGAAATGAGTCAGCCTGCCTCGCAGGACGAACAGCGTCCTACATGAAGTTTATTCGTTGACGGGTCGTCCAACGTTGAGGGATGCGGGGCAGGAGTGGTCTTAGTCAGTCCACGCCAAGAAAAGAAGGTGGAGTATGCTCTCGCTTAGAGTTTAAAGGATCCAACAATGAAGCAGAATATGAGGCTTTGATAGCCGGTCTTCAATTGGCCAGAGATGGGGGTGAAACACTTGAAAGTGTATAGCGATAGCCAAATAGTGGTCGGTCAAGTTATGGGGCAGTATGAGGCGAAAGGAGACAATATGGCCAAGTATTTGGAATTGGCGAAGCAAGAATTGAGGAATTTTGAGGAATACTCGGTCAGCAGGATAGAAAGGATGCAAAACGCTCGGGCAGACGCACTTTCCAAAATAACTTCCGATCGAGATGCAAAGAATAACATCTTGGTCGAACGACTAGACCGACTTAGCATCCAGCGAGCCAGGGAGGTCCTTGAAGTAGATGCTGAGCGATCGGGTTGGATGGAACTGATCAGACAGTACCTCCTTGAGGGAACGCAATCGGAAGACACCTTGGAGGCTAAGAAACTAAGGATAAAGGTAGCCGAATATGCGGTTGTTAATGGCATCCTGTACAAGTAATCCTATGACTGGCCACTACTACGTTGCTTGAACAAAGAGGAAACGGAGCAGGCGATGGCCGAAGTCCATGAAGGAATGTGCGGAAATCATCTAGGAGGCAAAATGTTGGCTCACAGATTGATTAGACAAGGCTATTACTGGCCGACAATGAAGAAAGACTGCCAGGAGAAAGTTAAACGATGCGAGGCTTGTCAAAGGAACAGTAACCTGTCTCATCAGCCGACCGAGCGGATGAAGATCGTGAGCCATCCTATCCCTTTTGCTCAGTGGGGAATGGATATACTATGACCTTTCCCTCTCGGCCCCGGGCAGAAGAAGTTCTTGGTAGTGGCAGTTGAATACTTTACCAAATGGGTAGAAGCAGAGGCGGTTGCTACAATTACTGAGCAGAAGATGGAAAATTTCGTAAAAAGAAGCATATTAAGTCGCTTTGGGATGTCTATGGTGTTGGTTACAGACAACGGTCGGTAGTTTGATAACGACAAGTTCAAAAAATTTTGCGAACGATTAAAGATAAGGCTCCAATTGACTTCAGTAGCCCACCCTCAAAGCAACGACCTTGCGGAGAATACTAATAAGAAGATAATGAAAGCTCTCAAGAAGTGCTTAGACGGACGCAAAACTTGGGTAGACGAATTAGATGAAGTACTGTAGGCGTATAGAACTTGTAGCGCCCCAAATTATGGGTTAGAATATTAAAAGAAATTAGTACGAATTATGTTTGTTATATTTGTTATTTGCTTATTAAATATTTGATTAATTGTGCATAATTATTTTGACATGCATTCATGGCATTTTCCGGGTAAATTGGTTTAATAAGATTTCTGAATTGTTCGGACAATATTAATATAATTTTAGTAATTTTTGTATACTTCAAATATTTTTAGAAATTGATGGTGAAT
>JAOQMR010115830.1:0-11351 GCA_027563865.1 Erythroxylum pelleterianum
CGGGAAAGTCCCGGGAACAAAAATTTTTGTTTTCCGCTGCCTGAACATGTGATGTTCCTCCCGGGATTTTCCTACACTATTGACACTAAAATCACTCAATTTGTTTCAGTAATTTGGAAGATATACCTCAAACATTATCGGGTTGTTCACATTCAAAAACAGTGTACTATGTACAACTTCCATCCAGAAATTTAATATCTTAGAGAATGAATCAAAATTCGACTTCTTGAGAAAATTTGTATACCTTATCTCTAAGTTACTCCAAATCAAAAAACATCTAATTTGGAATCCTATAGATTCAGATATAATCAAAATACTGAAGTGTGTTTAGTGACGTAATCCTATCTCACTATTCCAACAAATTCCAGATTTTGATTTGATCAATATTTTCCAATTAAATTCAGAATGCTACATATTTTCATGTATAGATATAAAAACTTGCTAGGAATCTATTGGTTTAAGTCCCATGTCATTTTGAGGTCGGGAGAAGAAGTATGGTCAAAAGAAGGAAGGTTGTTCAAGTGAGTCAACTCTTTCGTCAAACCAACAAAGTCACCGTCGTGCTTCCAACCAATTCCAGCAATGTCGCACAAAGGTGACTTCCCAACCCACCAAGCAATGTCACCATCATGCGTAACCACCGCGGTGACTTCTACTCAACTACAAATTGCATCTTCTTTCTCTCTTCCATTTTCTCTGACTCTTTCCAAAGCAAAATTTTGGGTCACTTTTACCTGATCATTTTGACAATAAAAACGAAGGATTTAGGCCAAACTTTCTTCTAAACAATTATTCCTTTATGTCGTAGCTTTTAAATGAACTAATTTCATGCAATTTGCTTCAATATTTGGAAAGTTATGCTAAACATACTACAGACTGTTCCAAACAACGAAAGAATCCACAAACTCAACTTCCAAACTCCATAAATTTTGATCCAAAAGTCCACAATTTACAAACTTTATATCAATGGAAAGATAAAAGAAAGATCTACAACTTTCATGAAGAACATTTTATCAAAATCTTTCTCAATCAGTACAGAAAAATCATAGAAGTTTTATATCAAAAATCCAACTCTCCACTGTTCATTCTCAGAAAATTTCCAGACTTCATTCTCTTAAATCCAACACTTCAAATATTTATTTCTAGTTTTTTCTACTCTATTTCAATCAACTCATTCACCATACATTCATATTACCCCAAAATATAAAAGTTTAATCAAAAACCGTCAAAGCTAAAAATTCATGATCATCATATTCATGCTCTGTCACTTTTTCTACATTTTTAACTTTTGGTCTCAATCTCTATGTTTCCTCCCAACTTTCATTTAAACCCTCATTCCCATCTTAAACTATCAATTTACAACTACTCTTCAAATCAAGCATCATTTTCTTGATAATTTATAAGGAAAATACCAACTTACGTAAACACATACATATATATATTCATGCACAATGAAAAAACAAGAAACAGAGCAAACCACCCTTTCATTTTATAATTTTCTACACTCAATTCATACACCATTTTATTGCGATTTCAACTGCAAAACTCATTTCCACATCACCTAATCACTAACAATCCATCAAAAACTAAATAACACCATATCCACAATATCATCCCATTAACACAGTGTTCATGAATATATATATAGGTAAATGCCATGATCATGCAACTGATAATAAAGTCATCAATTTATTTCAAAAATCAACAACTCTAACAAATTTATTCACTACTTATTGAAAACTCCAAAATCTTCAACTATCTTCAAGCCCTAACTCCATGCAAAATCATGTACTCCTTTGTGTAAACTAACCAACTTTTGGTTTTCCTTAGGTAGAAAAGACAAATAGTAGTATGGTAGAGGAAGGAAAAACAAAGAGATTTCTTAGAAGGTGTTTGATGAAAAACTCTATGTATGGGAAGAATTTCAAAGAAGATGATATGATAAAGTAGGAACTTAGGAAAACTTAGTCTTTTAACTCGCAGATATCATTACTTACGTTATACAAGGTTCTAAAAATCTCTTTGTCAGTGACACTTGTCACTTTCCTAATGCCTAACCTCTAACTTAGTTTCTTTTGAAACTAACTCCATTTAACTCTCATATTTACAATCCAACTATCTCCAAATCTTATTTTGATTTCTATTCTTCTTTTTCCTATTTTCCATAATACTCTATAAATTCTGAAATAAATCCAAAATTCAAAAATATTACAATTGCACTAATCAATAATATTTCTAATATAAATAAAATTAAAATTCTCAAAATTTTCATAAATCACAACTCAATCCAATTATACCCGAAATTATTCATGAATGCATGTACAATTATTTTCATGTGGAGAAAAATTCACTATTCATGCATATGTGTATGCCATATTATGCATGAGCATGGAAATGTCTTACTAAAATCTCATTAATCCCTCATATTTACTATTTTAACTTTCCCACAAGTAATGGGATGTTACAACTCTCCCCTCCTAACAAAAACTTTCATCCTCGAAATTCTTACCTGATTGATGAAACAAGTGGGAATGTTGCTTCTTCATATTCATCATAGTTTCCCACGTTACTTCATTACTCTAGAAAACTCAAGAAGGTCAAACTAATCTATGTGTTACCATTCCACTGGTCCATGTGTCACCCTTTTATTCGTAAATATGTTATCCTTTTATTGGTCCATATATCACTACTCTATTGGTCCATGTGTCACCCTTCTATGGGTAAATATGATATCCTTTTATTAGTCCATATATCACTATTCTATTGGTCCATATGTCACTTACTTTAGGCTCCACTTGTCACTCATTTAAGCCTACATATGTCACTATTTAAAATTATAAGAAGGGAGGAAGAATTGTGAAAAGCCATAGAGAAAAGATAGAAAACGTTAGAGAAGGAAAAGAAGAGAAGAAAAATCGAAAAAGCTAGAGAAAGGAAGAAAAAATCATGGGAAGAAGAAGAAATCAAGCTTCTTGAGGTAAGTTCATCATCTTCTTCTTGCTTTAGTGAAGAAATGGGTTGTTGTGTGTAAATGAAGAAATTTTAGAAAGAGAAAGGGATTTTATGTTAGGAATGCTTGGAGGAAGAAGATGATTAAGGGAAACTCATTTGATTTTTGGGTTTCTAAGCTAAGTTTTGGGTTTTCTAACCTAGATAGACTATGGGTAGGTTAAGTTTAAGCTTGACTTGTGTTAATTCCATCTTGTTATGATTATGGAAATTTGGGGATTTCCAATTGAATTGGAATTGAATGAGAATATTGGTTGTGTTAGGAAACCAAGAACAACCTACCCAAGATTGAGGGAAGGGTTAAATTAAGTTTGGATTTTCAAGAGTTTTAAGGTGGGTAATTTATTTATAGTATTGTGTGATTATGCAAAGTCTTGCTTAAGTGTGTGAATGTTGAGTTCTTAAAATTGAATTATTGTGATTTGATGGGAAATGCATGATGCATTGTGATTATGTTATACCTTGAAAGAGGTTATAACACTTTGAATTAAATGAAAAGAAGGAAAAAAGCTTGAAAGTGTAAGCATATGATAAAATGAATATGTGCTTTTGTTTGGGCAAGAAAGGAACCATTTCGTTCATCACGTGCATGTAGACAAGAGCCTTCTCTCGGTTGCTCGCTTGTGGCGTATGACCTCCGAAAATATACTCATTTTATTTGTGGTTAAAACTTCAGTTTCTCCATTTCGTACCCATGGGACCCCTCGATCCATTTGGTTGTGCATTACATCTTTGAATTGTTAGGTATGATGCATATGAAAGTCTAGGCTATGTGTTATGTATTAACTGCTTAATTATGAGTTTTGAGCTAAATTGGAGAATGAATGAATTGCTAGACATTTAAATACATATGCTTGAATTTTTGGTAATTGCCGATGGCTATAAATATATTAGCCATTGAGTTGTGTAGCTTAACCCATCATTTTCCCTCCTCAGATGTAGAACGAGAAGATTAGCGATCCTTACAAGGCAATTAGACAAACTCTGAGATAGTTAGCTTTTGTACTAAGCTAGTTCAAACACCTTTATATAACTTATTAAGCATGCCAAAAATTGAGCATTCATTTGTATTTGTTTTAAGTTTGTGATGTGTATGTTGATATGTAAATAAAGGATGTTCAAATATGTACTTTGCATACTAATGAGAATGAGAATTTAAGGATTTCATTTTTGTGTATGAGTATGTTATTTTATAAGTTGAGTATGATAGTTGTGGCCGAGGAATGTGTATGTGCATATTCTTCTTTGTTGAAAATTGAAAATGGGTGCTTGTTTTAAAATAGCATATTAGAGATTGGAAAGGTTGTATGGGATGAATTACTTGGGGCGAGGTTCAAGAGTTACCGAAAGGTGCTTAGTAGTGGATTGATATGAAGAATATTGCATTTTGCAAGCTTTCATAGGTATAGGAATTGTGTTTAGATCTCAAAGGAAAAACTATATCAATCTAGGTAGAATTAGCCAAAGTTGTCTTCATGAAAGCTGTAGCTTATCATTCTATCATTCTAACGATATAAAGTATGAAATTTTTCAATATCGGAGCTAGAAGTTATGATCATTTGAATGTTGTGATGCTCCATAGGATAGACTTTCGGGACAACTACATTGATTGGAAATTTTAACCCTTATAGAAGCAAAAATTGTTTTTGAAGTCTTCATGGAAGTTGTAGGTCTAGAATTCTTCTTTAAAATAGTCTAAGAATTTCCTTAATTCGATATTTTTAGTGAAAGTTATGCTCATTTTACCAAGACAGGTCTGAGGAAAAAGAACAAAGAAGGGAGGAGGCAAGTGGCGATAGCGACCCTGTCTAAGAATCGCGAAAGTCACGATCGCGACTCGTAGGCTTTTTAAAACCTAAATACCTCTCACTCTTTTGACAATAACTTTGTCGTCTGACCTCCAAATGATCCAATTTTTAAAGCAATGGATTTCTAACACATTTCTCCATCTCTCCATGAAACTTTATAGCTTTTGGTATTAATTTGAAAAAGATTGATTGAATCAAACTGAGAGGATCGGTGAAAAGAGTATGAGTTGGATTTTTTACTGAACATGCTTCAGTATTTTGAGGATATCTTAATCTCTAGAGCCTTAAATGGGATGAGTATTGTTTCTAAATAAACTAGAGACATAGGGCCATAGTTCAGTCTCTAAGACTTTCAATTTCTTGATGGAAGTCGAGTATAGTGTGCAGTCTAGGTTTCAACCATATCTTTTAGATTTGTAAACCAAATTGAATGTTTTTGGTGTCATTCGAAACTTAAGACAATAGGGAACAAATGTTCTGAAGATGTCAACTTGAAATTCCAATTAGAAGTTTCCCAAATTCTGTTCTAAAATAGAAGATTGAGTTTGCTCATGTTTTGTAACTCCGATTGTTGGGCTCCGGAAATAGGGTCCAACATTGTTTGGTATCAGAGCTTAGGCTTTTGGGTTCCTAGCCTTAGAATTCGTAATGGTATTAATTGCTATGCTATATGACTATTTGTTTGCATTGTGAATTGATTGATTGCATTAAGTGACATGCATATCTTGCATACATGCAGGAAATAAGATTTAAGATGAAATAAACTAAAAAGATAATGTCTTATTGAATGAGTAAAATGCCACCTCTTAAAAGAACACGAGGAGTTTTGCAAGGATTTGCTACACCTAATTCCTCACCATTAGAGAAGGTTAATGTTGAGTATAGAATCCCAATAATTGCAACTGCATGAGTCGCATGTATGAACTTTTGTTAAGAGTTTGGACTATTAGAAATAATGGTAAGAATGGTGTTTTTTCAGAGTGTAAGATAAGGAAAGTTGTGGATATTTAGAAATAAGAAATATTACGTGGTCTAATATGTTAGATATAAATTCGGTATTTGTGGATATGTCAGTGAATTTCGTAACAAAATTTTGTTGAAGATATGTACTTGAATTGATATGGATGTGAAAATATTTTCATGAATTGACTGAAAAAGAAATAGAGACAAGAGTGAAAATGGCAAGAATTATGGTGTACAAGCAAAGTGGAATTGAAAAGTTGAACTCGAAATTTATGATCTGGTATAAGATTGTGCTAGTGAATTGAGATCAGAATTTCAAGAGGGTTATGCGTCTATAATTCTAAATTGAGTAAGAATGTACGTAAAAAAAAAGAAACAAATGATAATGATATATTTAGAAGTCCTCGAGGTTTTGTTGACCAGTTATTATGAGTACATATTTGATAATGTGGTTACATTGGTGAATAATGTGATTGAGTACATACGAGATTATAATTGGATATGGTATATGAGGTAATCCATGACCCTTATAGTAAAAATTTTGAGATGAATCAGAGTATTGAGATGGAAGTATGGTATAAGTGGTTATACTGAAGAGGTAACTACGATGAAGCAGAAAATTTGAATAGTAGTATAATATTCAGAGGTTGTTCAGAATTAGTTATAATTGATGTATTAGTAGCATAAGATATAAATTGGTGACATGCCAAAATATAAGAGTAAACGAATATGCCTCTTATTTCACTGAGTTTTATTATAAAGGATATTTTGATTATGTAAAGTGTGAAGAAATTGAAATTATTGAAATGTCATGAATAGTTGAAACTGATGGTATTGAGGTGTTAAGCATGGCTAAAGCAGCATTGATAATGATATCAGTTGATTGATAAAGATTGCACGAACAGGATGATAGTAAGAAACCATCTTTTGAAGAAGAATTTTATTGAATTAGGTGAAGCAAATCAAATAGTTTATATTAAGAATGATCAATGAAAGAACACATCAGAAATGAATATGAAATGAGTCAAAAGTGAATATTGGAGTCATATCCCTAGTGGAGACTCAAGCATAAGAGGTAAAGTATGCTACTGAAAATGTACGTATTTTTGCTTGAAGTAAAGTATCCAACTACGTGAGTGGATTTTTAGAAATTGAGGTAACATTATTGCTACTATGAGGAGTATATGGGTTCATATTATATTCTGTGTAAATATGTTCGTGAGACACAAATTTGACCTGAAGAATGTGTTACAAACGTAGGAGATATAAATTAATATATGATGAATGTGTTACCAAAGCAGGAAGTTAAGTTTGCAAATAAGTTAAAATGTGTGGAGAAACTAGTATGAATGAGCAACCATTAGAATAAGTCAATGTGAAATCAGAGGAAATCGAATGAATTGAGAAAATCATTTGAGAAAGGAAGTCAATTGGGAAATTGAAAATGACGTGAGATAATACTACCTCATTGAGGAATAAGATACTTAAAGATTTACAAGAACCAATCACGATCACAAGGAGTTTTTGGTTATATCTATTGGAGTGAACAATTCCCTGACAGTACTATGGTATTTAAGATTAAAGCGATCCAAGCAAAGTTTGATGATGTATTAAATGTATTCAAAAAGTTGAGAAGAGTAGTTTGAATACTTGAGGAAAAATGTGTAAATCGTATGAGTAATAAAAGTAAAGAGAATGTTGAGGAATTATAACATCGACATTAATTATATCATCTGGATTTGGAGATTTTATAATTTACTATGATTTTGTATAATAGATTAGGATAAAATCCAATACGGCATGATAAAGTAATTTTGTATACATAGAGTCCATTAAGCCTCATGACATGATTATTTGATGTTTGAATTGGAATTTGCTGCAATGGCGATCATTTTGAAAGTTTGGAGACATTATCAATACATAAATATTTTGAAATAAACAAATCGTTTAATTTGAGGTAAATATTGAGTTGAAAAAATAGAATACGAGGCTGAGGCAATAGATAGAGTTATTTGAAGGATTATGATTGTGTAATCAGTATTATACTGGTAAAGCTAGTGCTTGTAATCAAATGCATTAAATAGAAAATCCCAATAGTAGTGAAGCCTGAATTTAGGTATTGAGGTTATTAGATCTAGTGTAATAAAAAGTGTAGAATGTGGAGTTGAATATTGAGGAAAATCACAGTACTAAATGCTATGGAATTGAAAATCAATTTCACATGAAAGGATTAACAAAGCCTAAGTTAAGGATTCAGAAATTGAGAACATTATTAAGGAATTGAAAATGGATCTGAATTTTGAGTTTGAAGTGGGAAATGATGCTTTGTGATCGAAATGAGAGGTATGTATACCCGATAAAGATGATTGAGCAAAGAATTACTAGAGAAAGCATGAATAACAACTTAAGCTATACATCCTAGTAGGAATACGTCGAGTTAGTGAAAAATGACCAAACTTGTGAGTTGTCAATAGTCTTGACTGTTGTAAAGATGCTTAAAGCTTATATTTTTGGAGTTCATAGGAAAATGAGATCAATGTATGGCTTTGATTGACTTTAAGCATAACACTCATTATCGCAGTGAAGTCATTAGAATATTGTATGGAGCGTTATACGACGAAAACATTCATCCACCTCTTTATTTGGATGAATAGGGCCAAAGATGATTGAATGCCATAATTGATTGGAGATGTTATTGATAAGTGAAATTGACCTGTATTGGGAATTAAGTGACTTAAGAAAAATGAATGAATTAGATGGGTTAACACCAAAGGTATGGATACAGTGAGATAGACATAAGAGTTAAGTGTATTGACACTATACAGATGTGAACTATGAAGCGAAGGATGAAATGTTTCTAAGATTATTACTTTCCCGAGGTGTGCTTAAATTGTGTGTAAGATGTGCTCAGGTTAGGATAAAGAAGCTACTAAGCTTGAATTGTATTGGTCTATATAAAGTTATGAAGAACTGGACCATTGACTTATGAGTTAGTATTACTAACAAAGATGTCTCAAATTCATATGTGTTATATGTGAGTATGCTAAGAAATATCGATATGGTATGTTATTGGTATTATCGACGCAAGAAGTGGAAAATTATGAATAAATTGAAGCATATTGAGGAATTAGTTAAGAAACTGAATGACTAAATGAGTGATTGAAAGATCGAGCAAGCCTATCGACTATGTTCATTTGGATAAGTTACTTGGGAGAATGAGGAAAACATAAGATAGCATTATCTCCATCTGTTTGATCACTCAGGTAAGAATTTCAAGGACGAAATTCTTTAAGGGGGGACAATTGTCGGACCCCGAAATCTTTTTTAATTATTATCGATTTGTTTATTTAATTATTTATTTAGGATTTGGTTGATTATTTAATTGTTCAATTTTTTTAAATTGAGTCATAATTTTAGTAGGCATGATTAGAGATTGAAAATTTGTTGGAGAGATTTGGACTTAGTTAGAATTAATGTGGTATTAAGTGGATTAAAGGAGTAGAGCCATAAAAGACAAAAGAAGGGCAAAATTGGGAGAACAAGACTAAGGAGGGGTATAATTGGAAGAAAGAAGCTAAATGGTCTTTTAAAATTAGAAGAAGGGAGAAACAATCATGAAAAGCCATAGAGAGAAGAGATAAAACGTTGAGAAGAAAAATTGAAAAAGCTAGAGAAAGGAAGGAAAAATCATGGGAAGAAGAAGAAAACAAGCTTCTTGAGGTAAGCTCATCATCTTCTTTTTGTTTTAGCGAAGAAATGGGTTGTTGTGTGTAAATAAAGAAATTTTAAAGAGAGAAAGGGATTTTATGTTAGGAATGCTTGGAGGAAGAAGATGATTAAGGGAAACTGATTTGATTTTTGGGTTTCTAAGTTAACTTTTGGGTTTTCTAACCTAGATAGACTATGAGTAGGTTAAGTTTGAGCTTGATTTATGTTAATTCCATCTTATTATGATTATGGAAATTTAGGGATTTCCAATTGAATTGGAATTGAGTGAGAATTTTGGTTGTGTTAGGAAACCAAGAACAACCTACCCAAGATTGAGGGAAGGGTCAAATTAAGTTTGGATTTTCAAAAGTTTTAAGGTGGTTAATTTATTTATAGTATTGTGTAATTATGCAAAATCTTGCTTATGTGTGTGAATGTTGATTTCTTAAAATTGAATTGTTGTGATTTGATGGGAAATGCATGATGCATTGTGATTATGTTATACCTTGAAAGAAGTTATAATGCTTTGAATTAAATGAAAAGAAGGAAAAAAGCATGAAAGTGTGAGCATATGATAAAATGAATATGTTCTTTTGTTTGGGCGAGAGAGGAACCATTTTGTTCGTCAAGTGCACGTAGACAAGAGCCTTCTCCCGGCTGCCTGCTTGTGGCGTATGAGCTCCGAAAATGAGCTCATTTTGTTTATGGTGAAAACTTCCATTTCTCCATTTCGTACCCTTGGGACCCCTCGAGCCATTTGGTTGTGCATTGCATCTTTGAATTGTTAAGTATGATGCATATGAATGATTTGCTTAATGGATAAAGTTTAGGCTATGTGTTATGTATTAACTACTAAATTATGAGTTTTGAGCTAAATTGGTGAATGATTGAATTGCTAGACATGTAAATACATATGCTTGAATTTGTGGTAATTGCATGGATATAAATATATTAGCCACTGAGCTCTGTAGCTCAACCCATCATTATCCCCCACAGATGCAGAACGAAAAGATTAGCGATCTATTTCTTAGCAGAGATAGGACATAATTTGGATAGAGATTATATTTTAAAGTGAGATGTTGTTTGTGTAATTTTTATATATATTAAGAGTAATGAAAGTCTAGTTTTAGGGGCACAAGAATCATGGCATTTGGATTTTTTTAAAGAGAGTTATGATGAAAAGAAGACAACTTATTCACAAAGAAACATTAGGAAGAAAAGGATGTAAACATTGCACATAAGGTTAGGTTAGCTTGATGGTTGAGGAGACATTGAGCTAAACTAGAAAGTGGATTATTAACCTACTGACATATGTTAGAATAAAATTTATGATGATTGATTAGGGGTGAATTTGGTTATGGTGCTGGTATTGAATGTGCGTTAGGAATTTAATGAATGGATTGGTTATATTTTATTTTGATTTTGATGCTTGAAAGATCATAATTTGTGAACTGCGAAATGAATGATTTGAATTGGAATTAGAGATGAATTGATGAGCAATTGAAACATCTTGAAGGTATAATTGATGAACTATCTTGAAGGCGTCAAAATTTAAAAGAAAAGTGGAAGGAAAGTAAAGGTGAACTTTTGGTTCATCCATCCCACGATCATGGGAATTGTATTGATTCCTTTACATGATCATGGGAATTGTATTCATTCCTTTACATGATCGTGGAAATGCTTGGCAGGGAGAAAGAATTGTGTTTTGTATTTTGGTTGAATCATATAAGGATAAGGCACTATACATTGGTGTATCTGGACTTGATTGAGGCTTAAAATGAACTTAGTTTGATGATGAATCAATTGGTTAAGTGTTTGATGAGTTTAGGTTATTAATTGATGTTATAATTTAAGGAATGGATT
>JAOQMR010115850.1:0-7500 GCA_027563865.1 Erythroxylum pelleterianum
CTTAGACAATTCACTTGCTTTCCTCGGTTACGGGGAGTATAGAAGCCCACGGAGCGGGACAGAGGTCAGAGCCTGTTCAAATATCAAGATTCCTGCCTCCTGCTCCAGCTGCTAAAAAGAGTGACAAACGGAAAGAAACCGCGAGGAAAGAAGAGGATCTCCGTCGAGTTACCAGATATAGTTACAAAGAGCATAGCGGACCGGAGGTCGAAGAGATCGAAGACGGAAGAGAACAAGAGCAGTGTTGGTTTTAGAGAGAAAAGGGAGCGAGGCTTCTTTTCTTTTTCAGAGCAGAAGTCAATGTCAATTTAGAGACCGGGGGAGATTAGTGACCAGAGGTCAGGGGTAAGGGACGAAGGTGACGGTTCAGGTTGTGCCGGTGCCGATTCCTATAGTGACAAATGATTCAAAAAGCTATCTCACTCGCAAAGCTAATATAGCCCGCACGTCGAAGGGGAAGCTTCGAGAGAAGCGGGAACGTTCCGCTTTATATGAGTTGAACGAGTTACGAGCTTAACGCTCTTTAATAGCATCTGTTCTCTCGACGCTTATAGCTAAAAATGAGCTAGAACTTTTACGACGAATTGGATAGGGACCTTTGATGCCTTGAGTTGATTAGATGCGGTTATAGCGCGTTTTAAAGAGCGTCGTCGTTCTTAATACCAGTGATCATAGACCGAAGAGGGGCTAGTTTCCATAGACCAGTGAGTAGAGTTGACTCGATTGTGACCAATGACCCGAGGTAATGCGGAGTGAGTTGACTGCCTTTCCAGTCCCAGTTGTTCCAGGAATGCCCGTTGCCCATTCTTCATACGATACAGAGCGGGTTGCCAGTGATGGTTGTGCCTGTGCCCTTTTGTTTGAAGGAAGGTTATGAAAATAGACTGACTGATACTGATAAAGGCATAGGACTTTCAAAGGGAAGGCGACGGTCAGAGGCTAAGGCTTTAGATTTGTACAGTGGAGTCCATATTCCAGCTAACCGACGTGGCAGGAAGTTCTTCTCAAGCCCGAGCACCTTCTGGCGAGTTTTTCGAGGGGATTCCTTTCAAGAGATGAGTGCGGCTTTATAGTCTGAGTCCTTAGGGCTGGCAGGATGGCGAGGAGATTCATCGGATCCAGTTCCTACAGCCAATGGACCGGTGCCGGTTTCCGGTTGGGATGGAAAGAGTCCTGCTTTTGTGTGACTGACGATTCATAAGAAGAAAAGATGCCAGGGGCTGATACTGACCAGAAAGCAGTAATGACTAGAGCGAAGGGCCGAATAAAGACTCAAAAGAATAGGTTCTTCAAGACCTAGTCTACAGAACAGAAGGATCCGATGAAGGAGAAGCCGGGCTATGAAAGAAAGACTTTCGAAGGGTAAGGCTTTCGAAAGTCAGGTTATGGAATAGAATTTTGTGAGGCAATTGTAGTTCACGGGCTTTCCATTGCGATTGATACGACTAATCGCTACTCCATTTGATTATCGAAACCACCATTCTTCTCTTTTATGATATGAGATGATGTCGAACGAGACATAGGAAGAAAGGGAGTGTATCTTCTTCCCTGCTTTTATGCTTTTTTCAGCCGGGTTGTTGTGCCAGTTGGAGATAGGGTTGTTTACGCTTTCAAATGCTTTCTTTCCTGCTGTTACGGATAAGGGAAGAGGGCACAAACGTCATGCTGATACGTATGAGTTGCCCCTTCCTGACGGTGTGCTGGCAGGATCGCTTGCTTCCGTTACAGACCGGTTCTTTCCCGTTGTGCAGGTTCAGACTACCAACTAACTAATGGAGTGAGGGGAAGAGGTTTCTTGAGATTGGGATGGGACTATTTTATAGCCTATCCCTTTCCCTCCGCCCTTCCCCAGACGAACCCACCCGTACCTTCACGCAACCGTCGAAACTCGCTCTTTTGCTGACTTGAGATCAAACAAACGTTGCTTCGAATGTGTTTGAGAGGGAACCTTCTCTCCCAATTCTTCCAAGTCTCAACGGGATTGGAGAAGAGAATAAGATCTTCCTAAGGGTCGTTACAACGAAAGATCCAGAAGAAAACGAATTCGACCAAAGATCGCCAATCCCAACCTTCTGTTTCGAGCTGAATGAGTCATGCTGAACACCAACCCAATCTGACGATATCGCAATGAATTCTTCTGAAGATGATTCTCTACAGGATTTGAAAAGAGAAGGAGCCTTTCCCCCCGAATGAGTTATGTTAGCACGAACCCGTGTAATCACTCAAAGCTGGAAAATCTCTCTCGAAAACGGCGATCCCAGCCAGACTAGCTTAAGAGCATCGGGTGATAAAGCTGAACTCGACCTTCGGAAGTCAGGGGGGATCCCCCACTTGAATGGGGTAACCTAATTCACTTCATCGCCATGATTGTTAGAGCTCTCTTCACCCTGCTCAGAAGCTAAATCTGCCCACTGAACACCAACAAGTCACTTTTCTTTCTAAAGTAGAGTAGAGCCCCTAAGTAACTCATTGAAGTGGATGAACCACGCAGCCAGACATCACCTGACTGAAGAAAAAAGACAGGGTATCGGAGGACCAGTCAACCTCGTAGCAAGGAAGACTCACTGATGATTTAGATGGAGGGCGGAATAAGGCACGCAGAAGACTATGGAGTCGGAGATCATAAGACTCAAATCTTTTATTATACAGTCCTATAGCCCCGGAGGCATGAACCATACATAGGATTTAATAGGGACGGGGTTCCAGTGAGCCCCAAGAAGGCAGGCACCAACCGAAGAGCATAGCAGCACTTCGGAGACAGGAACTTCGCTCCAAAGAACGCTTTTGTTTGCTAGCCATAGCACAAGCTGAGCTAGATGTGTCGTCGACCACAGAAGTGGGCCACGCTTAGCCAATTCACCCGGCGCTTGGGACAAGGCTCATAGTTTGTCTCATACCTAGCCCTTCGTCTGCACGTTTCACTCATGCTGAACACCTACTCAATAAAAATAGAATTCGGAGACTTCGGAATGGTATCGAAGACCAGAATCAAGCTCGATAGGTTCAGGTAAGGAGGGTTTCGGGATTTCCGCGAAAAAGGCATAGGAATCCGTTCCCTGCCAGCCTCCGTTTTGTTTGACTTGGGAGGGGACCCAGCCCTCTAACGTTGCGTGAGGGGTGCAACGGTCTCATGGGGCGGATTTCTTAGAGAATGATGTTAAGTAGCCCTCCAACCATCGGCATACCCTGGCCCGTCAGGCTGTGCTTCTAACACCTTATCGCGTCAATTGAAGTCCACCTTATTTAAGATGAGGCCCTTCGATCGATCGGTTCAACCGGATCAGGGTCTGACCTCTTCCCTTTCCCTCCGAATAACTGGACCAGTCCCTTAATAGTTTCCGGCTGCCTACGTATCAATATCAATGGCTATTGAATTAAGTTCGACGTAGTTCTTCCCGCTTCAATCTCTTTCCTTTTTCTGTTCGCCCGGTTCAAGCATAAAGTTTCGGTTTTTCTCCTGCCGCGTCTCGAAGGCGTTAGGTCCATCCCCTCCGCCGCTGGTTGGTTTGTATATTGGTTCATATACAATACGGGTCTTCGTCCCGACCTTCTTTATGATACAATCCCATATCGTAGCCAGAACTCTTTCCTGCTTTAGTCTTGGTATTACAGTACAGTGTGATCGTCGATTGCGTCTTCGGTGGACAGCAGGAGCAAAGGCACTTTATGCTTGAAGAACGCGAAAAAATGCTGTACTCGTTGCATGCGATCCCTATCCAAAATGCACAGTTCTACGAGGTGGGCATAAGGTCCCTCTAAGATCTGGTCAACTTGTGCGCTATTCCGATTAGCCAAAAATAGAATTCTGAAGAGTTAGACCTTTACTTGATAAAATTATATGTCCCAATCAGAATAGCTTTGTCCCTGGCAGAACCACTAATGATAACATTATCATTGCTCAAGAGATTTTGCATACTTTGAGATTTAAAAAAGGCAAAACTGGGGGTATGATTATTAAGATTGACCTTGAGAAGGCTTATGATAATATTTCATGGACCTTTCTGAAACAAACTCTCATTGAGTTTCATTTTAATCAGGACTGGATTCAGTTGATTATGAACTGTGTCACTAGTGTGAAGTCTGCCATTCTTTTGAATGGTGTGACCCTGGAGGAATTTGCCCCTGGGAAGGGTCTAAGACAAGGGGATCCCCTGTCTCCCTATCTTTTTGTTTTATGCATGGAGAGGCTAGCCAGTATGATCACTCATAAAGTTGATACTGGTATGTGGAAAGGGATCAAGGCCTCTAGAAACAGTCCCTCTATTTCCCATCTTTTCTTTGCAGATGACCTTCTTCTTTTTACTCAAGCTAATGACCAGCATTGTGACATGATTAAGGATATCATGAATGAGTTCAGTAACATATCTGGACTTAAGATTCATTTCCAAAAGTCTAAGATGTATGTTTCACCCAATTTGGAAAGAGGCAGAGCTAATGGGCTCAGCCTTAGAAGTAGCATACCTATCACCCAGGACTTAGGTAAATACTTAGGTGTCCCTCTTTTTCATGAAAGAGTTAACAAAAGGCATTTTAACAGCATTATGGAAAAAAGACAGAAAAGACTCACTGGCTGGAAGGCTAATACCCTTTCTATGGCTGGGAGGGCCACTCTTATTCAAGCAGTCACTTCTGCTATTCCCTCTTACCAGATGCAGACTGTGGACCTGCCACAAAGCATATGTCAAGAGATTGATAAACTTAACAGAGATTTATGTTGGGGTGATTCCCCAGGTAGAAAGAAAGTGCATCTTGTTAATTGGGATGAGGTGTGAAAAAGTAAAAAGAAAGGGGGCCTGGGCATCAGGAAAGCCAAGGATCAGAACTTGGCCCTTCTATCTAAATTCTAAATTAGGATGGAAAATCCTTTGTGAAGAAGAATGCCTCTGGACTAATATTTTGAAAGCCAAATATCTGCTTAGAGACAACCTTTTTAGTTGGCCCACTAAGAGGAGGGCTTCCCATACTTGGAAGAGTCTTTTGAAATTGAAAAGTGTCCTTAAACTTAAAACTTAAAAAGGGCATAAAATGGGCTATTGGCAATGGTAGCAAGGTGAATATCTGGACTGATTGGTGGTGTGGCAATCAGCCTCTTGAGAATGTCATACCTGGTTACCAAAACTCTAACCTGGTGCAGGTCAATCAACTGTTGGATGAGGCAGGAGGGTGGGATATTGATATTGTTAATGATAACTTCCCTGCCCATATTGCCAACACTATTACTAGTATACATGTGCCCAGGTTCTCTGAGAGCCCTGATTTCCCTCACTGGAAAGGGTCATCTAGTGGTGGTTTTTCCTCTGCAGCTGCTTATGATATTATTACTGACCAGGAGGGCATTACCACTAACTGGAAATGGCTTTGGAAACTGAAAATCCCACAAATTACAAATTAAGGGGTTCTGTAGGATTGTTTTGAAAGAGAGACTTCTCACTAATTGTATGAGAGTCAAGAGAAGAATTGATACTAATGCTGACTGCCCCAATTGCAACCAGGCTATGGAGGACATGAACCATCTGTTAAGGGGTTGCAAGAAGGCAGAGGAAGTGTGCGTGGCTATCAGGAACAGGAATCGGTCTAGCCCGCCAAGGGGAGATCAAGCCAGTCAAACTAAAGAAAACAGTTGACAGATATGGGCTAGGGTACAAGCCCACAAAGCAAAACAAGAAAAGAATAGCAGCCGAGAAGCAAGAGAAGAAACTAGCCAGGTTAGAAAGAAGAGATCCAGTATCACCAGGGTTGGGAGAGGTCCCCCACATTTCAGCAACATTTCCCAAGCCTGCCTATGTCTATCAGCCGCAACCATTCTTCTTTGATGAAGACGAGGAAGAACAGTACTCAGAGAAGGTAGAAGAACTGCTAGTCCTGGCAAAGAAGTCGCGAGAACTGAAGGAAGTCTTTGAATACTATGATATCCCAGAAGAAGCTGGGCATTTTATCAGAGCATACAAGTTGCAACCATCTAAGACAGTTCAGTCCCTCAGATTTACAGTGCTATTCGTCCAGCCGCTCCCGGAGAAAGGCTCAAAGGCTGGAAGATCACCCCCAATCCCCCTACCTCTGAGGAAGATAATCCAACTTCTTCTCAATCAATCGATTTCATCCACTGCCAAGGCATCTCATTCCAGCTCTTATCCTGCTTTCCATCCCGGCCCCTACCCCGCAGCAAGCGAATGAGCAACCAAACGAAGGAACTGCCCGAACTAGCGATCTCTTGAGTCTTTGTCGCCACCAACCTCACTCGAACTAACCTGCATCTTTGTTTGTCTCCATCGAGTCCATTAGATCCTGCCAATAACCAATTCCAATGTTCCATTCCTTTACTCCAAGCCTAGCCAACCAGCTAACTCGAACCAAGAGTGTATAGGGAAGGTTGTCTTCAAAGCACAACTATCTAGCAGGTGATCTCCTCAATCCGTTGATTCCGAACCCAGGGCGAGCCAAGCTCCACCCTCTCAATCCTTGTCTTCTACTCCTGGTGATGTAGTTGATAGCAGCATCCGAACAACCCGTGGTTAATCCCATTTGTAGGCAGGCCCTCGGAACAGAAGGACCAATGGAAACTATTCTCACTTCGCTGGATAAAGAACTCTTCCGGAACTGGCAATCTTGTTCCCCAAGGAATGGGGGATCGCTGCTGAGAAAGACCCATTTGCGTGCGCATCGAGTGAAGATAAAACTTGCCCTCCCTCTAATGTAATGGTTACCTCTAAGCGGCCAATAGCAAGACCTGTATATCCTATATCCACTTCGATTCGAGACCCAGGCAAAGGAACTACGAGGGCCAGTGCCATACAAGCGAGCAAAGAGGCTCCTGGCTCTCTTTCCTCGGCACTGAGCTAGCATTCATATTCGATTACGGGAACAACCATCTTATGACAACAAATAAGAAAAAAAAGAATTGTCCGGCGAATCCAGTCTCATCTGGCCTGGCTTTCCTGCCTTTACTACTAGCTACCTAGCTACTGGGCTCGGATAGGACTAATAGCTGATAGGCTACATTCACATCTAGCTACTATAGCTAGACGAAAGGACCGGTACCCCACTCTTTCCCAATCGGGCTCACTTGGTTCCCTACATTGTTTAGGAAAGGGTGCGGAGTAGTGCTAGACCTGCGGGAGAGGATGGGAAGTAGATCAGTAAGCAGCCTGCCTTATGAAACTCACAGTGCAGGGAAGGAAGGGAATTCTAGTCCTAACAAGAAGACAGATTCTTTATCCTACTCAGCTCGTCGTCTAGCATCCAGATTCAGGGAGCTACTTACCTCAGGATAGACTTTCTATTAGGTAGCTAGCGAGGAACGCCCATAGGGCAAGAGCTAACTTCCTTAGGAGCTTGCAGGATATTCAAGGCATTAGGCTCCATACTTCTACAGACAAGAACAATAAGCGAATAGGAACAGCCTACCTACTAGGGACGGGGAAGCATCCTCCCTTATAGAGCTACAAATGAAGGAAGTCCAGCTAACAGACTACCGGTTGCAGCTAGGCGAACAGGGCCGTA
>JAOQMR010115944.1:0-11341 GCA_027563865.1 Erythroxylum pelleterianum
CAGCGAGGATTTAAAGCTGTAGCAAAGGAGTCGGTAATACTCCTGATCTTGTTTATGTTTTATTATCCTTATACCATTTCATGTATGGATTGGCATGTTGATTTGGATATGCTACTTCCGCTACAAAATGATTTCTAAAAAAGTTTTGAAATCTACCTTTTTTCTAAATAAAGCATGTTTTCTTTTTCCGATCCAACAGTATAGAGGGATTATTGGTTCTTTACTTTACCTTACAGCAAGCAGACCTGATATTTTGTTTAGTATTTGCTTGTGTGCAAGATTTCAAGCAAATCCCAGAGAGTATCATTATATTGTTGTTAAAAGAATTTTGAGATATCTATCAGGTTCTACTGATCTATGCGTAATGTATAAGAAAGGTAAAGATTTCAGGTTAATTGGCTACTGTGATGTTGATTATGCTAGAGATAGTATTGATAGAAAGAGTACAAGTGGAGGAAGTCACTTCCTTGGCCACAACCTAGTTTCCTGGTCAAGTAAGAGGCAAAGCTTAATTGCTCTATCAACTGTAGAAGCTGAGTATATGTCAGCCGCAAGTTGTTGCTCGCAAACGTTGAGGATTAAGTACCATTTAGAAGATTATTCAATACAAGAAGATCAGATCCCAATCTTTTGTGACAACACAAGTTCTATCAACCTATCGAAGAACCCAATACAACACTCGAGGGTAAAGCATATCGAAGTTAGACATCATTTCCTATGAGACTAAGTACAGAGGAAGATCGTAATTCTACAGTTTGTTGAGACAAACTATCAATGAGCAGACATCTTCACTAAGCCATTAAGTGAAGAAAGATTCAAAGAAATCAGACGAAACCTAAACATGGTAATGTTGAGTGATCAACCGTCTGGCACGTCATAACCTAAATGGTCTTCTTAGTTAAGAAGATAAAAAAGTTGTAAGAGTTCAAGGAAACAGTAACAGTAAGTTACAGACGGTAACTTCTGTCATGAGAAAGTTTTGGAGGGAAAGCTTCTCAAAGCCTTGAGAATACCACCTACTCTAGAGCACTCTTGAAATACCCTGACATCGACTTTTGAAGATCTCTCAACAAAACATTTCATTACTCTGTTTGGATATCAAACTCTCTTTGCTCACACTCTCAACTTCAGAAACCAACTTCACCTATTTAAGAAATACATTTGTGTGTTTAGCTCTTTGTTGACTACCGATACAAATGGAGCAATCAATGACTAGTGGAAGACTTGTTGATTTCGAGTCATTGAAGAAGGACCAGATGGATATCGACCTGGAGATTGTGTCAGTCAGATGGAAGAACTTCTTTCAGATTCATGAGACAGTTTACCTGAATGAAGTATATGATTTTTGGAAGAATGTGGAGGTAGTAGAGATACTTTAGTATCAGTGGTGGATAGATTGTCAATCATAGTGACACTGAAGTCAATCGAGAAGGCTATTAAGTGTCCATGTTTCGGAGTAAAGCTCACGCATAAAGCAAGATGGATGACTCAAGCCAGTGTAGAGAAGGTTCAAATCAATCGACAACTATATAGATGCAGTGACCCAAAGGAGAAGAAGGCCTCAAGTCTTGTGTCGAAGGCTAGGGTTCTACATTTGCTACTCTTCCATTGTGTTCTACCAAGAACAAGATCGAGGAATCTGGTAATGGCGTTAGATGAGCAATGCCTATTTCATCTACTCAATCAACAGCCTATAGATCTTCCTTACCTAATCCTTAATTATATGGTAAAATCGAAGAAAGACTCGACTGCCCTACCGTATGGGATGATGCTGACAAGAATCTTCAAAGATTCTGGAATCCTTCTTAAGAGAGGAAACAGAATGAAGATGAATATCAAAAGCGTCATTAACTCTACAACTATTAGTAGAATGGGCTTGAAGAATTAGGAAAAGGAGGATACAGATTTTAAGACGATAGCAAGGATTGAGGGGGAGCATGTTGTTAAGCAAAGTTTGAGCGAAAAAGTGACTCCCACAAGAAAATCAAAATCTCAATCCACTGGAGGAATGCCTACAGAAGGATTGAAGAAATCGTCAGATGATTTATTAGACAATTTCTCAAAAAGAAGGAAGCCAGGTGCGACAGACAGAGACACAAGTGACCTTGAAGAGAAAGGGGGAGATACTTCTTTCGGAGAAATCCAAACAAGCAAAAAGGTCGCCTAGACTACGAACCCTGCGTCAACAAGAGCAGAAAAAAGCTACAGAGTTTACTCGTGGTGGAGACTTTGAAAAGGAAGCACCACAGGCAACTAGATCCTTAGTTTCAATTTTGAAGGAAGATTCAGAAAAATTGGCTAAATAGACTAAAATAAAGAGGAAATTTGAATTTGAGAAGACGAAGCCTCAACCTCAACTTCAACAATAAACTCTTAGGATGACTGGACAAAGTAAGAAGCAGAAAGCCAGTGAGAAAAAAAGAACTCCAACTGCTGTTCAACAAAAGAAAAAGTCAATTGAACATAGTCTAGCACAGGTCAAACCTTCTCAACATATGAGAAAAGAGGATTTGAAAATGAAGATCATTAAAGCAAAACCTGTCAGGAGTAATAGCTCTATAATCATAAGAGAACCCTTAAGAAGGTTAGTTAAGGTACAATTTGAACCAATCTTAGTAAATAGTCGTACAATTCATCTGTTGAATGATGGAGAGAAAAGGTTGTATAGTGTTCTACTGGATGAGAGATTACAACCATACCCAACACAGATGACCAAGCAGAAGTACACTATTTACCCACTAACAAAAAGAACAGTGATAAAGATTGTACTTGACATTCAGTCAAGACCTTACATTGTTCGCAGTGAAGAAAAAGGGAAGAAGAAAATGTATCCAAAAGGGATTACAAGTGATCTAACAGAAGATCATATTGAAGTGAAGTGAGAAACATAGATGAGGCGTGTTATGCAACTCATCAGAGAGGAATTTATGTTTCCCACCATATCTCAAGAGCATCAAGAAGTCATTGTGGTCGCGTCACCACTAATGAAACTTCTCAGGTAGTTGGAAGAATTACAGAAGGGCAGTATAAAACCATTAGAGTTGGAGGCATGAGTTTCAACATAGAGAGTTTTGTGCACCTAATTATGCACATTAGACCCTTGAGCTCTATATCTTCAATCGGAGATGTACTACACCTATTTGGAAAACAAGTTACAAGACTACCCAACTTGATGATCTTGATCTCCCTGAAAGAAACTTATCTTTCAAACCTCCTGCTTTTACAATCATTGAACCGGATGTCATACCTTCAAATTCATATAGTACTACTATTGGTTTTGATGTAGTACGGCAGTGTGAAAAACAATAATCAAATCGGGCCCACTTTTATTCATAAACGTTTTCAATCGCAGCATTACAATCATCAGAATTTCAATAGTCATTTAGGCCCATTACAAATACAAAATACTTGTAGTCATAATTTCATTACATTGCAAAATCATTTACAAACAATTCCAATTTGGAAAGTTATTATCAAACAGAAATATTCATATACACATGATACAATAATTGCGGAAGACTCAATTTGATACAAAAATAAGAAAATACAAATGCAGACACAAACTGATCCCGACCTCTACCTCTTACTTGAATGTAGTGGGTATACTCCCATTTTCCCAACAGGGTAACTCTTTTGAGCCTAAAAATATTGCAAATTTTGGGTGAGTTTTGTGAACTCAGTGAGTGACCATCCTCGATGGCTCACTCATCACATAACACATACAATTTACATATTCACATAATTCACATAATTTCATTATTAATCATATTGAATCACATACACTTGATCAATCATTTCACATTTTACATTCAACATATATCACATTTAGAAGCCATTCAAACCGTTATAATCATTCATATCAGGCATATGTAGTGAACATGAGACTTACTTTCAATTTGTTACTTTATTGTGACCAAGTGCCTTTTTCACTAGGCCATATCCCTTAGTGGATACCAGGTCGGCCCATATCCCCTGTGGATATCAAGCTGAATCAGATAATGTCCCATATCCCTTAGTAGATACCGGGTACAATAGCAATTGAACCAGAGGCTCTTATCAGATTCTGAGATTTAAGCTCTTTTCACTGGCGACTTCGGTCACAATTGCCTTTATGTTTCATGCATTTATGTAATGAAATGCATCATATTCACATATTTTCAATCAGTCACATGATTTTGGGTTCACAATCACTTTCACATTCATCATCGGACCTTGGTCCGTCATTCAACAATTAAGTTGAGAATACACTTATTTCTTTTCATTCATATGCAAGTAGCACTTCAATATAACATTCATGCATCAAGCCTCGGACCTTCATTGTCTAGCATCAATATAAGCAATTCACATTCATGTCAATCATATTCACGTTGCATAATAATCATAACCATAGTCATTCAATACAGAAATTGAAATCATAACAAATAATGAAATGAGACCATCTAGCCGACTCATAGTATGCTTCAGATTAGCATTTGCTTCCAAGTTCCAGAAACGTTTAAATGTGGACGTTTATCCTGCACATCCAAATTATGCAATATACACACGGCACACACACATTAATAACTTTGCACAATTATAAGCATTTATTTATGCACAAATGTGTATATAGACTATGTACAATGCATGCTCAATGACAATCCCAAGTATATTATCCAATTTCACATCTTATGCTCATTTTCATTTCATAATTCATTCACTCATCATTTATTTTCTAGCATTATTTTCTCTCATAATAACAATTTCTCATTCACTTTAACTTGATACCCATTACTTCTCTCCTTTGAATCACAACTACAATCATACAAATATCTTCATTTCATTATACTTATGCCTTTGGTA
This sequence comes from Erythroxylum pelleterianum, assembly GCA_027563865.1. NCBI lineage: Eukaryota > Viridiplantae > Streptophyta > Magnoliopsida > Malpighiales > Erythroxylaceae > Erythroxylum > Erythroxylum pelleterianum. Next base: position 4,840 of record JAOQMR010115944.1, read on the forward strand.
CTTTAATATCCACAATTCCCTTATTAATGTTATTCTAACATTATAAGATCAAACATTATCCAAACTGTCATTTCTTCTTATAACATCTCCAAAATTCCAAACCTTCGGGTCAATTTTTCATGAACATTTTGACACAAAAAATGGAGTAATCTGGCAACACTTCCTTCTACAAAGTTGTTCTACTATTTTTTAAGTTTTGAATGACACCAAGTTCATACAATTAGCTTCAGTAATCTGAAAGTTATACCCCAAACATTTTCAGATTATTCTTATACTAGAACAATGTCCTGTACTCAAATTCCATCCAAAATTTGAAATTCTTAGAGAATGAATTAAAATTCAATTTCTTCAAACAATTTGTATCACTATGTCTCTAGTTGAATCCAAATCAAAAATCATTTCATTACCAGATATTGTCAAAATATCGAAGCATGGTTAATGAAAATACTCCATTCATAAATTTTCCCGAACTCCTCATCATTTTTGTCCCAAATTTATCACTCAATCTCTCCCAAATGATTTCATGTGGCTATAATTTTTTTTGAAGATGTATAACAATGTGTTTCGAGTCTAACGGTTCAAATCCCATGTCATTTGGAGGTCGGGAGAAGAAGTTATAGCCAAAAGGGTGAAGGATGTTCACATTAGTCCACTTCGGTAAGCATTCATGCGAGATCGTGATATTCAAGTTTATTAAGAAGCACGATCGTGCTTTTCTATACTTCTCCAAAATTTCACGATTGTGCAGAAGCACGATTGCACAACCCCTCTTTTCTTCTCCAAATCCACGCACTGCAGAGTCTCTTCTTCTCAAAATAGACTTTTGGGTCACTTTTACACAGTCATTTTAACAATGAAAATGAAGGATTTAGGCCAAACAGTCTTCTAAACAATTGTTCCTCTATGTCTTAAGTATTTAATGAAACAAAACTCATGTAATTTGGTTCGATATTCTCCAAGTTATGCTAAAAACACTACAGACTGTTCCCAAACTATGACAGTACACAATACTCGACTTCAAACCAAAGTTTCAAAACCCTTAGAGATAGAATTCGAAATCGATTCCTTCATGAAAAATATAGCCACAAGTCTGTAGTTTAATATAAACTTAAAATAATCACATTTGGATGTATACATATCAAGATATAGCTAAAATACAGATGTATGTTTAGTGGAAACATTACAGCTATCATACTCCAAAAATTCTTCTTTCACTTTTTTCCAAATTTTAAACTTCTACATTTTACATCTAGCACATCTTATGCATAAATCATCTTTTCTACTTCATTTCCTCTTCATTCTCAGCTCATTATCATTCATAAACAAATCAAAATCCATTATTACTCATAAATATCAAAAACAAAACATTCATAGACGAATGTTCATCCTAGCTTCTGCACTTCTTCATTTTTCTGCATTTTCCATTTTCTGCACATTCTCCATTTTCATTTCACCATTTCAACTCCCATTTAGCTCCAAACATTCAAAAACAAATCAAAATCCATGATTAACGCGAAAGATCAAAAACGACATATTTTCACGCATTTTCACTTTCTTCTTTTTTTTTTTTGCATTTTCATTCACTACACACTCTTCATTTTCTTCTCAACTTTCAATTTAATAATTCATTACTCATATCCAGACTTCATCATCTTACACCTATTTCTTATCTCTAAACTCCTTATTCATTTCTAAAAATGTCTGAAATATTCACGTATAACAGTGAAGACAACAACTCTAAAGGATTAACAAGATACTTACTTGTTTAAACTCCAACTCTTCAAAAATCACTTGAACCCTAACTTTCGAATATCATCTGATCATCATCTTGCCAAAGGTTGTAGGTTAGGTATTTTAGTGACAGTGAAGAAGAGAGCAAAAGTAGATAGCAAGTGAAAAGTGAGAGCAAGACTTGCATGGTAAGGGTGAGAAATTTATGAAAGAATGAAGCTTCCAGAAATTTAGGAGAGTCACAAAGAAGAAGGAAGGTCAAAACAATTAAAATGGTCTTTCAAAATAAAAGAAGTGTGACTTGACAAGTGACACTTGTCACTTCTCCAATTCTTATAAGCTTAAAATGGGTTCTTTTATTTAACCAATCCAATCATCTCCCAAATTTTACTCCAATTGTCTTTAAATTTTTAATATCATTTTCTCAAAAATTCTAAAGTCATCTATAAAATTTCTCCAATATCGTTTGACTCTTATTTCTATTTCCATTTATAATCGACCTACCACTTAGCATTTTTCTTAGTCAAAAAAGTACTCATAATTTTCGAAAATTTTCCAAAAATTTTCCAAAAAATTCTAAATCAACAATTACACTTTCCAAATCAATTTTCAATACAAACAAACAAAAAATCTCAATAATATCACATTACAATTCAATTATTCCCGGAATGTCAATGAATGCATATACAATTATTTTAACGTGTGCAAAATTTCAAATTCACGTTCATGTATACCAACATTATGCATGAGCATGAAATGCATTTTTCTTAATCTCTCATTGATCTCACATGCACCGTATTATAGGGTTCTAACCCTTAGTCTGGGAATGGGATGTTACATCAAGGCCGCATTTCTTAATAGGAATCTTGAGGAGACCATTTATATGGCCCAACTAGAAGTATTCGTTGAGCCAGGTAATGAGGATAAGGTATGCAAATTGCAGAGGTCCATTTATTAGGTTAACCAAGCATCTAGGTCTTGGAATATTAGGTTTGATAAGTCTATCAAAACATATGGGTTCATACAAAACCTAGATGAGCCTTATGTCTATAAAAGGATACAAAAAGGCAAGGTTACTTTCCTAATCCTGTATGTCGATGACATTCTGCTCATTGGGAATGATATATGAATGTTATCTACGGTTAAGGGATGGCTGAACGAACAGTTCTCAATGAAGGATTTAGGAGAGGCTAGCTATGTTTTAGGGATCAAACTTATAAGGGATCTTAAGAACAAATAGATAGCCTTGTCTCAAATAACCTACATTGAGAACATGTTCAATAAGTTTGCCATGCAAGGTTCCAAGAGGGGTTTCGCACCTACTAGACATGGAACAAAACTTTCGAAGAAGCAATCATCTAAGACCCAAAAGGAGATCGAACGCATGCATAACATTCCATATGCTTCGACAGTTAGAAGTTTAATGTATGTTATGTTTTGCATTAGACTGGATATCTGTTACATAGTAGGACTAGTAAGTAGATTCCAATCCAATCCAGAAATGGAGCATTGGATTGCAGTTAAATGCATACTGAAGTATCTTCGTAGGACAAAGAACTTAATTCTTGTTTATTCTGGAAGTAACCTTATTCCGACAGGATATACAGATTCTAATTTCCAATCAGATGTTGATTCAAGGAAATCAACTTCTTATATTTGTTTTAGGAGGTGGAGCCATAGTCTGAGGGAGTGTCAAGCAATCTTGTGTTTCTGATGTAACGCCCCTTACGGCAGGATATGCACCGGGACGTCCGGAGGTCATTCCGGTATATATCCTATGATAAAGGCGAGTTATGCGCAATCAATACACTCACTTCACAGGCATGGTATTATAATCACTTGTAAAGAATCACAAGAAATCTACATTTTTTTTGCTCACTTCCTTTCATAACCACCGAATGTCTACATTGTGTCTTTCAATAAGTTCTATATGTACGTTCATAAAATCAATTACAGGAGTACTACATGAAAGAGCAAAATACATCAAATCTATCTAAGCCACCTAGAAATCCCAACTGACCGACCTTTGAGCCATGACTTCTCTTGCCAAAACACAATCTACAAGGCAGTAGAGCCCCTCAGTAGCTAGAGTCGTCTCTCGATCCTGAAAAGACAACGTTGCAATTTTGATGAGTTTTGCGAACTCAATGAGTGAACCATCATTGATGAATTTACCGGATCTTATGCACATATCACATTATGCATAAGTACTCATTTTATGCATACAGTTATTGTTCAGATACTCACATATCATGGCATGTCACATAGTCATTCAATATCACCTTGCAAACCATTCATGATCTTCAATCTTATAATATTATATGCATGAGACTCGTGTTCATTCTTATTGTTGTGAATGAGTGCCAATCACTTACACAAATACTGGCCCATAGGGCTCAATCAGAACAGAGTTCACAGAGCAAAGCTCTACGTGCAGAATCAGAATTCATGGAGCAAAGCTCTACATGGAAGCGCTTCAAACTGGCTACTAAAGTCACAATGCCTTTATCTGAGCATGCATTTTATGAAATGCATCACATACTGATCATGTCATATCACATATGATGTTAAATCAGAAACTCACATTCATCGGACATGAGTCCGGCATTCAACTTTCCTGAGAATACACATAACATAGAAAATTTCACAACGGATCAAAACACTTCCAATACATGCCCAACTAATAAACTCCTCGGACTTCAAGTCTGGAATTCAGAATCAGATCATAAACATTTCAATAATATGGAAGTTTGAACAAATCAAAACTATTTAGAACAAATCAATCCTGGGAAAAAATCTAGATTGACTCACAAGTTTCTCCCGAAGCTAATGCCTGGAAGATCCGGCAATGTCTGAAGGTTGACGTTCTAGTTGCTCCTCTATGACAAATAATATACACAATATCACAATTTGCTTAATCATAAGTATCCGAAAATACATATGTATGGCATGAATTATGTATAATGCATGTTTATGATAATCTCGGGTACTATCCGTCATAAAATTGATCTCATATCAAAACTCATCTAAGTATAATTTATACTCAGGTTTATGCCTCACTAGAACCATTAAAATCACAATTCATTACTCACTGGCTTACTTTTAGATTTTCCAAAACACCCTTTTCGGGTCTACTGTTCACCTTCAATCAGAAGGTGAAAATGAGATAATTAAGTCAAACTTTCTTCTAGGTAAGTGTTCCTACATCTCTTATCTTTCCATTGATACCAAAATCACTCAATTTGGTTTAGTGAGTCAAAAGATATACTTCAAACATTTTTGGACTGCTCTTATCCAAACAGTATACTATGCACAACTTCCATATGGAATTTAAACATCTTAGAGACTAAATTAGATTCCAATTTCTCCATACCATTTGTAGCCCCATGTATCTAGTTTACCACAAAACAAAAATCATCTCATTTGGATCAGTAGAGCTCTAGAAATCATCAAAATACTGAGGTATGTTCAGTGGAATAACACCAGTTCATATTACTTAAGAACACACTCACTGTACCCATCCCACTCTTTTCACTCAATCTTTCTCCATTCATTTTAGATAGCTATGATTCTTGGTGGAGATGTAGAGTAATATCTTACTAGTCCAATGGTTCAAGAATTAAGTCATTTGTGTTTCTAGAGAAGAAGTTATGACCAAAAGAATCCAACCTATTTTTGTTGGACCCCAACCTTGTTTTTATTTGATTAAGCATAATTTAAATGAATTATGAGAATTGATGGATTAATTTTGGAACTAATTATGATGTTGAGTTAGTAGGACTGTTATGACATATTGAAGCATTAATGTTATAAGATTTGTATAAGGGCATATTGGGCATGACACTTAAGGGCATAGGTTATAAGGCTTAAGTGAAGGGCAAAATGGACATTTCATATTTAAGAAAGAGTATAAAAAGAAGAAGGAAATAGAAAATGAGAAGAAAAGAGGAAGAAGTCGTCGACGAAGAGGAAGAAGGAGAAAAGAGGGGAAAATAGGGTTTTGCAATTTCTTGAAGATTTGAAGCACGAGCAAGTAAGTATTAGCTTCTTTTGTTCTTAATTGGTTGTTTGAATCTGATTTAGTGAGGTTTAAAACAGAAATGAGGGATTGATTGTGAATGTTGGTGTCGAAAATGTCGAAAACATTAGGGTTGAAGATTTTGTTATGTTTGTGAATGATTTGGAGCTGGAATGAGTCTAGAAATGTTGTAGGAATGATGAAATAAGGTTAAAGGTAAGTTATGTTTGAGTTGTGGGAGGATTTTTGGATGTAGATCTGCAGATTTTTGGGTTTCGGGGCGTTTCTGATTCGCTCGTCGCGACGTGCTCAAGAACACGTCGCGACGTGCTAATTAATTATTTGTCGTGTCGTACGTCGCGGCGCGCCCGAGTGTTCGTCGCGACGTGTGTGGCATTCCTCGTCGCAACGAGCACCTATGTCGCGACGTGTGCAGTATTTCTCGTCACGACGAGGGGTCTTTTTCCAGCAATGATATGTTTTGGTATTTTGGGCATAACTTGTGGTGTAAATGTCCAAATTAAGTGATTTTAGAGTTATTAGAAACTTAAGACAACGGGGAATATGGTTCTAAGAGAAAGAGTTATCAGATTTTGTTGTTTGTTTGATTTTGTACTGGAATTCCTATTGAATGGAAATTTTGTATTTGATAAAGGGAATCAAGGAAGGCGAGAGACATTTTGAGCAAGTCTTTGAGCATGGAAATTCAGGTGGGTTTCATGTTTATAATTTAGTAATGAGCCATCAACGTAA
>JAOQMR010115960.1:0-11340 GCA_027563865.1 Erythroxylum pelleterianum
GAAAATATGTTCGTTGTGTTTCGTTCCGATTGTGATTCGGAAATTCGTTTCAGTTCGTATGGAATTCGATTTGCTTTCGATTCTTTCGCCTTATGTTTCCACTTTTCGTTAAGTTTGTGCAAAAAGGTTGGGATTCGGGAACGGGTCCCAACAAAATTAACTTTGTCAACCGTCATCTGAAGTAAATCTGGCCCTATCAGTTTCCTTTCTCCTTCTTCATCCCAACATATCGGAGTTCTACATCTTCTTCCATACAATGCTTCATAGGGAGCCATCTGAATGCTCGAGTGGTACGAATTATTATAAGCAAATTCGATCAATGGCAAGTGTTCGTCCCAAGCACCCCTGAAATCCATTACACATGCCCTGAGCATTCCTTCAAGTGTCCGAATGGTCCTCTCAGATTGACCATCTGTTTGAGGATGGAAAGCCGTGCTAAAGTTCAATTTGGCTCCTAAGGCCTCTTGTAAACTTCCCAAAATCTCGAAGTAAATCGAGGATCTCTGTCAGAAACTATGGAGTCTAGAATCCCGTGCAATCTCACTCTCTCATCAATATATTTCTTCGCTAGCACATGCAAAGAATCAGTCTATTTGATTGTCAGGAAATGGGCTGACTTCGTCAACCGATCAACAATAACCCATATAGCATCATGCTTCCTACTGGTCTTAGGTAAACCCATCAGAAAATCCATAGTCACCCGTTGCCACTTCCACTCAGGAATGGACAATGGCCTTAACATACCTGAAGGTGCCTGGTGTTCAGCCTTGACTTGCTGACACACTAGACACTTACTCACAAATTCGGCTACATCTTTCTTCATGCCTTTCCACCAGAAATGTTCTTTCAGATCTCTGTACATCTTGGTGCTACCTGGATGCATGGAATAAGGCGCATTGTGTGCCTCATCCAATATTTCATCCTTCACTTTTTTAACATTTAGAATGCAAAGTCTGTTTCCGACAACCATAAGTCTATCATCCCTCACTATCACTTCCGATTTCTTACCATTCTAAATTTCTTCTCGGAGCTTACTCAATTCTGCATCATGCGCTTGTATCTCCTTAACTTTCTCCCTGAGTATCGGTCTCACCCTGAAAGTAGCAATAATACAATTGGGTTCCTCCTATTTCAAACTTATTCTAAGCTTTACCATCTCTTCCAATAATGACAGATACCCTGCTTGAACATGAGCCATAGAAGATTTCCTACTCAAGGCATCTGCTACCACATTCGCCTTTCCGGGATGATACTCAATTAACAGGTCATAATCTTTAAGCAACTCTAAACACCTTCTTTGTCTCAAATTCAGTTCCTTTTGACTCATCAAATACTTGAGACTTTTATGGTCTGTAAAAATCTTCGTCTGTACCCCATACAAATAATGTCTCCAAATCTTCAAAGCAAAAATTACTGCTGCTAATTCCAGATCACGGGTCGGGTAATTCAATTCATAAGGCTTTAGCCGCCGCGAGGCATAAGCTATTACTTTGTCTCCTTGCATTAATACACAACCCAAACCCTTCCGTGAAGCATCACTATAAACTGTATAACTCTCATCTCCAGTAGGCAAAATCAAAACTGGGGCACTTGTCAATCTGTGCTTAAGCTCTTCAAAACTCTTCTGACATCGTCACTCCAGACAAACTTCTGATTCTTCCTCAATAACTTGGTCATCGGAGCAGCTATCATCGAAAATCCTTCCACAAACCTCCTATAATACCCTGCCAGACCTAGAAAACTTCTCACTTCTGCCACTGTCCTTGGTGCATGCCAACTCACCACTGCTTCAATTTTCCTTGGATCCACATGCACCCCGTCTTTTGATATCACATGCCTGAGGAAAATCACTTCGTGGAGTCAGAATTCACATTTGCTGAATTTGGCATACAGTTCCTTCTTCCTCAGCATTTGCAATACTATTTTGAGATGTTCCTCATGTTCTTCTTCACTCTTGGAATAGACCAAAATGTCATCGATAAACACTATGACAAATCGATCTAGAAACTCCTTGAAGACCCTATTCATAAGATCCAAGAATGTAGCCGAAGCATTGGTCAGTCCAAACGGCATGACTAGGAACTCGTAATGCCCATAACGAGTCCTAAAGGCTGCTTTGCTCACAACAGACTCCTTGATTCTGAGCTGATGATAGCCTGACCTGAGATCAATCTTGGAAAAGACCCTTGCTCCTTGCAACTGATCAAACAAGTCATCAATTCGAGGCAGAGGGTATTTGTTCTTAACAATCACCTTGTTGAGTCTCCGGTAATCGATGCACATGCGCCATGTCCCATCCTTCTTCTTAACAAAGAGAACCGGTGCTCCCCACAGTGACAAACTCGGCCGAATATAACCCTCTCTAACAGTTCCTCCAACTTTTCCTTGAGCTCCTTCAATTCAGCTGGGGCCATTCTATATGGTGGTATAGAAATGGGCGCGGTTCCGAGAATCAAGTCGATGGCAAACTCGATTTCCCTCACTGGCGGCAAACCGGGTAAGTCCTCTGGAAACACGTCTAGAAACTCCCTCACAATCGAAAAATCCTTTAACTTCCCTTCATTGACATCCATGTCCACGACATGTGCCAAGAAGGCTTCACACCCTTTTCTCATCATCCGTTCGACGAGCAAAGTCGAAACAATCCTAGGTGATGGGGTTCTCCTATCTCCTCTAAAAATCACTTTTTCACCATTGCCAAAATCAAACTCTACCTCCTTACTGCTACAGTCTAACTTTGCAAAATATTTTTCCATGGCATCCATACTCAGTATAACGTCTAGACCCTTCAACTCTAGAGGCAAAAGGTCTACTATCATTCTAGCACCCTCAATAAACAATTCAAAGTCTCTATATACTTGGCTTATTATCACCGTCCTTCCTAAAGGAGTCCTAACAACCAAAGGACTACCCAAAGGCACTAAATTTACATCATGCAAAACCATGCTTGCAGAAACAAACGAATGTGTCGAACCAGAATCAATCAAAACATATACTTCAGAATTAAATAACTGAGCCATACCCGTGACAACTTCAGGTGCGGCTGCAGCTTCCTCCCTGATCATGGCAAACACCCTCGCCTGAGCTTGAGCTTGACCCCTTAGCCTTCCCAGAGGAACAGTCTTCCTTACAGCTCCAGAACTGGCCACCTCAGTGGCTGGCCTAGTCTCCACTGTTTCTGCTCTCCTTGGAGCTTGCGACTGCAACCCCTCATGCCTTGTCGACTGGGGACAGTCCCTGATCATATGTCCCTTCTGCCCACATCGGAAGCACGCTCTAAGTAACTTAAGGCACTCTCCTTTGTGAAGTTTCCCACAATGCTCACATTGGAGATTTGTATATCTGCTCTTTCCCGTCCTTCTCGTGCCTTCCACACTTGAGGCTTGTACAGAAACTGCTCTTGCTTGCGTGTTCTTGGCAGGGTCGCTACTCCCCACTTCACTCTGGGAGCGAAAGCTCCTCACACTCCTCTCTTGCATCGGAGCACTCATCCCTTTCTTAGTAGACTGTTCTCAGCTCTTCCTCTTCTTATTGACTTCATATTTAATGTTCTCCAGTTTCTCTGCCTGGAGGACCGCATCTACCAGTAGCTGGTAGTCACAGAAGTTGTGAATGAGTACCTTCTCTTTGATTCCCAGATGAAGTCCCCCCTCAAATTTGCGGCACTTGTCCTCTTCATTTGCCACAATGTTGGCAGCATACTGAGAAAGTTGGGTGAACCTCAACTCGTACTCACTCACACTCATGTCCCTCTGTGTGAGATTCAGGAACTCCCTAGCCTTTTCCTGAATATTCACCCTGGAAAGATACATCTTTCTGAACACTTCCACAAAATCCCTCCATGCCATCACCGGAGGCATCACTTGACTATGAAGCACTGATTCCCACCAATGGAGTGCATCCCCCTGCAGTAAACTAACGATGTAGTCTAGTTTCTCTTCATCACTGCACTTCATCTGTATTAGGACCCTCTCTGTCCTCTTCAGCCATGATTCAGCCTCTTCAGGATTGGTGGTTCCATTGAAATCCACAGCTCCATACTTACGAAGCTTATCATATTGTCCACTCCTCTCTACTGGGGCTTGCATCGGAACCTGAGACCCTTGACCCACGGCGTACGTGAAAGCCTGAGCAAAGGCTTGAAAGAAACTCGGATCCATGGGATTTGCTTTAGGCATAGGAGGAGGAGGCGGTGGCACTTTGTGTTGCACACTAGGTGCCTTAGAGTCAGGAGCAGAATATGTCCCCGCATCTTGTGGGACATAAGATTCATCTGTGCTCGCTTGGCGAGAGCGAGGTCGAGTCATAGCTCCTCGAGTTCCCCTTCGAGGCGGCATAATCACTCCTTCAATTTTAAAGCATTTAGAAATCTTTAGTTTATAAAAACAAATTCGAATCATGTAAAATAATTCAAAACAATGCATGCAATTTATTTAAAACAATGCATATGGTTCATTTAAAACAATGCATGTTTACTTCATACCTGATAACTACCCACTAACATACCTAGGATAACACTAAACCTAGTCGCTCTGATACCACAACTGTTGGGCCCTGTTTTTGGAGCCCAACGATTCCTGAACCACAGAGCGGTCTTTCTTGTAGGGTTAAGCCCTTGCACCCTAATAATCCATAAACGGGTTCTTATCATTCTTAATACATCTCAGGCCACAAAGGGTGGGCTCACACATTGAGAACTCGAAATTCACAATTGACTCTTCAAACTTGTGACTCTTAGTCGCTAGTTCATCTAGAAAAAAGAACCACTTCATTTGGAGCTCTATAGCTCAAGATATACTTAAAAATCCACAATATGTTCAAAGCCCGATTAAGCTCACCAACCCGACTACTCACTTTCATTCCATCAAACTATTTGAATTTAACTCCAAAGGCTATGAATTTTTATGGAGAGGTAGGGCAAGGTGTTAGAAATCTAACGCCTCAAGAATCACCTCAATCGGAGGTTGAACGAAGGAGTTGTAGCTAAACGACTCCAACATGTTCATATCCATTTTCCTATTGAACATACTTTGGTGCAAACGCCATAACTCTCACTACAGATGTCGGATTGACTTTGTTTTTGGACGGTTGGAAAGAAGACGCCTAGGGGGTCATCAAGAGGGTCAAAATACACGGACCGTGTAAAATCATAAGGGCAGGCCGCGTAACATTAGGGTGAAAAATGACACTATACTCCAGAAATACACGGGCTGTGTGAATTTTACACGGGCTGTATGAATTTTACACGGGCTGTGTGAATTTACACGGTCAGCCCGTGTACCATTCGGGTGAAAATGGCACTTCTGTACCTGAAAAACACGACCCGTGTGAATTCACACGGTCTGGCCGTGTAACCTTCGATTGACACTTCCTGCTCGACATCCCTTACTCAAATGGCCATAACTCTCAGCTCCGACATCAAAAAATAGCAAACTTAGTATCGTTGGAAAGATAAAAGGACAAGCTACAACTTCTATGAAGACAACTTCTCCAAATTCATCCTAGATCAAAGCATAATTTCCCTCAAAGTCGGAATACAAAAATCTCACCCCAAAGAAAACTTAAAATTTGCAATGCAACATCATGAAATACCATAAATCACCATAATGCATAATTATTTCATTCATATCCAATGAAAGGTTTTACAATGCTTTAGGGGGCATTTCGAGCTACCTTAAAATATAATCCAAAAATACGAATGTTTCCAAAAATACAAATTCTCAAAATACGACTAAAGCATCGATTACAAAAATCAATCTTCAAAAGAACAAAAATATGCTAATTGGAGTGATGCCCTTTTTCGATCGACTCGATCACTCGGAAAGTTGCTCATCGCCTGAGGAGGGGAAGGAAAGGGGTGAGCTTTCACTCATGGGTAATAGTCTTATAATCGATAACAAGCAAAACCTTTGAGTTATTCATTTCCACAACAAGACTCAAATGAAATTCATACCAAATATATTTCTAAAATTCTCAACATATCAAATCAATTCACAAGTCACATATATCAAGCATTCATCAAACTTGTCAATGCGAATTACATATGATCACATAATCACATAATCAATGGTTTGGGTAGATCCATAAACATGACGAAATACACAATCCCGTTAATGGTCCTGTATAGTCGTAAATTCTTGAGGGAGTCTACAAAGGAGTTTCGACCCACTAGCGGGCAGGGGGAGAAGCCTATATCTTGGTCAACGTGCACGTGACATTTCATGGATGGACTACCAAACCCACATAACATGTAATTCATGCACTGAAAATCTAAGTGCCCATATGGCATATTTCAAATCTTGCTTTTCATAAGCATGACCTATTTCATATGCATTGTACATCATTATTTCACAATTCATCCAAACACAAGCATCAAAGACATTTCATAACTCATTCCAACACAAGCATTAAGCCATTTCATAACTCATTCCAACACAAGCATCAAGCCATTTCATAACTCATTCTAACACAAGCATCAAGCCATTTCATAACTCATTCTAAAACAAGCATCAAGCCATTTCATAACTCATTCTAACACAAGCATTAAGCCATTTCATAACTCATACCAACACAAGCATTAATTTTGAAGCAAACTGAAGTCATTTCCAAATTCACAATCAACCAAATATGGCATATTCTCAATCATTTAGAAAATAATAAAAGAACATTTATAGGGTAGTTAGAAAGTCATTAAAGTTCATTTATTTTGAAGAACATTTATGGCTCATTAAGTCAATTATAAAAAGGTTACCCACCTTAGATCCTTTGCTTGGAAAGTTGCTCAACTAAGCCTCCCCTCTTGCTCTTCTTCCCTCTCTAGATTTTCTTCAATAGTCATAGAAATCCCAAATCAATAGATACTCAAATTGACAAACCCAAAAAACCAATGCAAGAAATTGATTCTAGAAAACTCATATCCATGAAATTCCTAAGAGTTTAAAACCAAAACCCCTTCCAAACATTAAAGGAAAAACTATACACTTACCTTATACCTTCACCAATCAATTTGTGGTTTGGCTCAAAAGAAAGCTCTAGACCTCCTCTTGCTCTTTTCTTCTTGTAAAAACGTCAAAATCTCTTCTTAAGACCATGGAAAATCAAGACCTAACAACAACCTTCTTTCTCTCTTCTCTCTTTTCTCCACAACACTCTCACCCTTCTTTTCTTCTAATTTTCGATTCTTCTCCTTCCCACACAAGCCAAGCCTCCTTTCTATCATTTAATGAAGCCAAAATGACTAAAAAGTCCTTCCCTCAATGCCTTAAAATTTTCCAACTTAAGTGATCTTCCATCTATACCCTCCATACATTCTTATCACCCTAACAATTTAATTCACTTCACCTACCTCATATCATCTTAGCCACATTGGTATGCTAATTAATTTTAACAAAATTAATCTAACAATTCCCCAAAATTAATCTAGTCATGCTTAATCATAAAAAAAATTCGGGGCTAACATTTCTTCCCCTCTCGTCCTCGAAATTATTACCTGAATCATCGAAAAGGTGTGGATACTTCTCTTTCATGGCTTCCATGGGCTCCCACGTAGCTTCTTCCACATAATGGTTTCTCCACAGAACTTTATCTAACTGAATTGTCTTGTTCCTGACAACCATCTCCTTAGTGTCCAAGATCTCCACTGGAGTTTCCTAATAAGTCAGGTCATCTCTCAACTGAACCTCAATGGTCTGAATAATATGAGAAGGATCCGATCTATACCTCCTCAACATGGAAACATGGAAGACATCATGTATCTGCGATAATTCCAGTGGCAGCGCTAACCTATAGGCTAGCGGTCCGATCCTCTCAAAAATCTCAGGGTTCTACATACCTTGGACTCAACTTACCCTTCTTACTAAACCTCATGACTCCTTTCCAAGGAGATGTCTTAAGGAAAACTTTTTCACCCACTTCATACTCCATTTCCTTCCGATGTGCATTAGTGTAACTCTTCATTCTATCTTGTGCTACTTTTAGCTGTTGCTTAACCAAATTAACTTTGTCAACAGTCATCTGAAGCAACTCTGGCCCTATCAGTTTCTTCTCTTATTCTTCATCCCAACATATCGATGTTCTACATCTCGTTCCATAAAAAGCTTCATAGGGAGTCATCTGAATGCTCGAGTGGTACGAATTATTATAAGCAAATTCAATTAATGGCAAGTGTTCGTCCCAAGCACCCCTGAAATCCATTACACATGCCCTAAACATTCCTTCAAGTGTCCAAATGGTCCTCTTAGATTGACCATCTGTTTGAGGATGAAAAGCAGTGCTAAAGTTTAATTTGGTTCCTAGAGCCTCTTGTAAACTTCCCCATAATCTCGAAGTAAATCTAGGATCTCTATCAGAAACTATAGAGTCCGGGATCCCTTGCAATCTCACTATCTCGTCAATATATTTCTTTGCTAGCATATGCAGAGAATCTTTCTGTTTGATTGCCAGAAAAAGGGTTGACAAACAATAACCCATATAGCGTCATGCTTCCTATTGGTCTTGGGCAAACCCATCAAAAAATCCATGGTCACCCATTGCCATTTCCACTCAGGAATGGACAATGGCCTTAACTTGTCCGAAGGTGCCTGGTGTTCAGCCTTCACTTGCTGACACACTAGACACTTACTCACAAATTCGGCTACATCTTTCTTCATTCCTTTCCACCTGAAATGTTCTTTCAGATCTCTATACATCCTGGTGCTACCTCGATGCATGGCATAAGGGGCATTGTGTGCCTCCTCCAATATTTCATCCTTCACTTCTTTAACATTCGGAATGCAAAGTCTGTTTCCGACAACCATAAGTCCACCATCCCTCACTATCACTTCCGATTTCTTACCATTCTGAATTTCTTCTTGGAGCTTACTCAATTCTGCATCCTGCGCTTGTATCTCCTTAACTTTCTCCCTGAGTATCGGTCTCACCCTGAAAGCAGCAATAATACAATTGGGAAACTTATTCTAAGCTTCGCCATCTCTTCCAATAATAACAGATACCCTGCTTGAGCATGAGCCATAGAAGATTTCCTACTCAAGGCATCTGCTACCACATTCGCCTTTCCGGGATGATACTCAATTAATAGGTCATAGTCTTTAAGCAACTCTAACCACCTTCTTTGTCTCAAATTCAGTTCCTTTTGACTCATCAAATACTTGAGACTTTTATGGTCTGTAAAAATCTTCGTCTGTACCCCATACAAATAATGCCTCCAAATCTTCAAAGAAAAAATGACTGCTGCTAACTCCAGACCATGGGTCGGGTAATTCAATTCATAAGGCTTTAGCTGCCGCGAGGCATAAGCTATTACTTTGTCTCCTTGCATTAATACACAACCCAAACCCTTCCGTGAAGCATTAATATAAACTGTATAACTCGCATCTCCAGTAGGCAAAATCAAAACTGGGGCACTTGTCAATCTATGCTTAAGCTCTTCAAAACTCTTCTGACATTCGTCACTCCAGACAAACTTCTGATTCTTCCTTAGTAACTTGGTCATCGAAGCAGCTATCATCGAAAATGCTTCCACAAACCTCCTATAATACCCTGCCAGGCCCAGAAAACTTCTCACTTCTGCCACTATCCTTGGTGCATGCCAACTCACCACTGCTTCAATTTTCCTTGGATCTACATGCACCCCGTCTTTTGATATCACATGCCCGAGGAAAATCACTTCATAGAGCCAGAATTCACATTTGCTGAATTTGGCATACAGTTCCTTCTTCCTCAGCGTTTTCAATACTATTCTGAGATCTTCCTCATGTTCTTCTTCACTCTTGGAATAGACCAAAATGTCATTGATAAACACTATGACAAATTGATCTAGAAACTCCTTGAAGACCCTATTCATAAGATCCATGAATGCAGCCGGAGCACTGGTCAGTCTAAACGGTATGACTAGGAACTCGTAATGCCTATAACGAGTCCTAAAGGTTGTTTTGCTCACATCAGACTCCTTGATTCTGAGCTGATGATAGCCTGACCTGAGATAAATCTTAGAAAAGACCCTTTCTCCCTGCAATTGATCAAACAAGTCATCAATTCAAGGCAGAGGGTACTTGTTCTTAACAGTCACCTTGTTAAGTCTCCGGTAATCGATGCACATGCGCCATGTCCCGTCCTTCTTCTTAACAAAAAGAACCGGTTCTTCCCCCGGTGATGAACTCGGCCGAATATAATCCTTCTCTAACAGTTCCTCCAACTGTTCCTTGAGATCCTTCAATTCAGCTGGGGCCATTATATTTGGTGGTATAGAAATGGGCGCAGTTTCGGGAATCAAGTCGATGTCAAACTCGATTTTTCTCACTGGCGGCAAACCAGGTAAGTCCTCTAGAAACACGTCTGGAAACTCCCTCACAATCGAAAAATCCTCTAACTTCCCTTCATTGACATCCATGTCCATGACGTGTGCCAAGAAGGCTTCACACCCTTTTCACATCATCCATTCGGCGAGCAAAGCCGAAACAATCCTAGGTGATGGGGTTCTCCTATCTC
Organism: Erythroxylum pelleterianum; assembly: GCA_027563865.1. NCBI lineage: Eukaryota > Viridiplantae > Streptophyta > Magnoliopsida > Malpighiales > Erythroxylaceae > Erythroxylum > Erythroxylum pelleterianum. The sequence continues at coordinate 10,486 of JAOQMR010115960.1, forward strand.
CTCTAAAAATCATTTTTCCACCATTGCCAAAATCAAACTCTACCTCCTTACTGCTATAGTCTAACTTTGCACAATATTTTTCCATGGCATCCATACCCAGTATAACGTCTAGACCCTTCAACTCTAGAGGTAAAAGGTCTACTACCATTCTAGCACCCTTAATAAATAATTCACAGTCTCTATATACTTGGCTTATTATCACCGTCCTCCCTAAAGGAGTGCTAACAACCAAAGGACTACCCAATGGCACTAAATTTACATCATGCAAAACCATGCTTGCAAAAACAAACGAATGTGTCGAACCAGAATCAATCAAAACATATAATTCAGAATTAAATAATTAAGCCATACCTGTGACAACTTCGGGCGCAGCTGCAGCTTCCTCCTTGGTCATGGCGAACACCCTCGCCTGAGCTTGAGCTTGATCCCTTGGCCTTCCCGGAGGAATAGTCTTCCTTACAGCTCCAGAACTGCCCATCTCAGTGGCTGGCCTGGTCCCTACTGTTTCTGCTCTCCTTGGAGCTTGCAACTGTGACCCCTCTTGCTTTGTCAACTGGGGACAGTCCCTGATCATATGTCCCTTCTCCCACATCGGAAGCACTCTCCAAGTAACTTGAGGCACTCTCCTTTGTGAAGTTTCTCATAATGCTCACATTGGGGATTTGTATATCTGCTCTTTCCCGTCCTTCTTGTGCCTCCCACACTTGAGGCTTGTACAGAAACTGCTCTTGCTTGCATGTTATTGGCAGGGCCGCTACTCCCCACTTCACTCTAGGAGTGAAAGCTCCTCACACTCCTCTCTTGCATCGGAGCACTCATCCCTTTCTTAGCAGACTGTTCCCGACTCTTCCTCTT
>JAOQMR010116050.1:0-11333 GCA_027563865.1 Erythroxylum pelleterianum
CCTATGGTACCTTTGCATATCGAAGAATGCCATTTGGGTTGTGTAATGCACCAGCTACGTTTCAGCGTTGCATGACGACGATCTTTTTGGATTTCATTGAGGAAATTATGGAAGTCTTCATGGATGACTTTTCTGTTTATGGGATAACGTTTGACTCTTGTTTGGCTAATCTTGCGAAAGTTTTGAGCAGGTGTGAAGAGGTTGATTTAGTGCTTAATTGGGAGAAGTGCCATTTCATGGTACAGGAAGGAATAGTCCTAGGTCACTTAGTCAATGTCTTCAACATCCATCGTCTTAGTTACTATTCATCTTCTATATTCTGTTTCATTTTCTACCCTTCAAACGATAGAATTTGTTTTCAAGGTCTTCATGAAAGTTGTAAATCTTGAAGTCCTTTTTCAAACCATCTAAAGAACACCTTAATCTGATATATGTAGGGAAAGTTATGGTAATTTTCTTAACCTTGTATCATCTGATGACGCCACTTTGTCTTAAAATGATGTCATATCGTCTGTTTCATTTTCTACCCTTCAGACGATAGCATTTGTCTTCAAGGTCTTCATGAGAGTTGTAAATCGTGAAGTCCTGTTTCAAACCGTCCAAACAGAAATCAATCCGACATTTATAGCAAAAGTTATGGCAATTGCGCCAAGGTAGGTACAAATTGATTGATTGTATAAACATGTTCAATTCTTTCGGGTATAACTTCCTCATCTGACCTCCAAATGAAGTGATTCTTGAAGCAACGGATTCCTAACATCTTTTACTGTCACTCTATGAAAATTTGTATCTTTTGGAGTTATTTTGAGAAAGTTTGCATTAGAGAAAGTAAAAGGTCGGTTGGGAGAGCAGGATTGGGGTATGAACGCGCTTTAGCTTTTTAAGTTTATCTTGAGTTGTAAAACTCCGATTGAGATGATTCTTGTTTCAAAACAAACTAAAGACTTAGAGCTACGATTTATTTGATGAATTCAAGTTGAAATTTTGGTGTTCGACTGGTGTGGGCACACCACCCTTGGAAAATGTCAGTTATGACCCTACAAGGTAATAAGCTCAAGTTTTAGGACTCCGAATGTTGGGTTCCGAAAACGAGGTCCAACAGTAGTTGTAGAGCCAAGTCTGACAAACTCATTTATTCATATATATTTTCATATCAATTGGATGACGTTTTATTACTAAAATTGGTATTTATGGCTTTATTTGAATATTATTTGAATTATTGTGCTTAACATTTAATTTGTGTTTATAAGAAAAAAATAGTAGTATTTTGATTTAACTGTGATAGTGATTTTTGGACAATTGATGTTACATTATTTGTAATTTTTATTGTAGGTATTTGAAGGCAGCTAACACAGCAGAGACTGAACCCATTCAAAACGCACATGAGTAGAGGAATTTAATAAAAATGACAGCCACCAAGAACACGAGGAGGGAGCAAGGTTGCAGCCCAAGAGACCCACCACACATGACATTTACAATGAAAAAGGAAAATAATGTCTAGAAGGCATGGGCGTGGTGCTTGGAGACCACGTGTGTAGAGTGGATCTATGAGCGGGGTCTTGTTGTGTTGTTTTTGGAGTGAGCTGTTAGAAGAGACATCACACAAGGCAACCAAGAGAAGTAGACGTGAAGGTGTGGTCTTGTGTCGTGTGTTGGTGTTGTAAGTAAAAAATAAAAATAAAGATAGCAGCCGATAACGTGAAGAGGGGAGTGGGTTATGCTGTTTATAGGAGTGACGTGAGTGGCTTAAAAGAGAAGAAAAAATGTGGAGTTAACCTTGTGTTTTTGGCTTTGGGGTGACTTTGAACAGAAAATAAAAGGAGAGTGTGAGCTGTCTTGTGCTGCTGTTGTTGAGTGAATGAAAACGTGAATGTTGAGTGGTCTTTGTGTGAGTAACGTGAGTGTAAAGGATAGAGATTTATGAGTGTGTGCTGTTCTAGTGTGGCAGGGGAGTAACGTTTTTTGTCTTTGTGTGAGAGTAGCTGCTGGGGAGTGAAGTGTGAGACGTGTGTGTTGTTGGCTGGAGGTGTGTCTGGTGTTGAAGGTGTGTTGGCTTGTGAGTAACTTGAAAAAAAAAGAAAAGAAAAGAAGAACTGGTGCTGGTGCTAGGTTTGTTGGGTGAGTAGCGTGGTCTTTGAATGGTCTGTGTAGGTAATGGTGTTGTTTGTGAGTGTTGAGTGTGTGAGTGGCTTAAGAACATAAAAAGAAAAAAATAGGAGGGGCATGAGCTGTGAGGAACGAAAAGCAGCTAGAGGTGTAATTGAAGTTGGCTTGTGAGTGTGTGGTTTTGAAGTGAAGATAGGCAAGAGTTGGAGGCGTTGTATGTCTTGTTCTGTGGTAGTGAGTAGCTTGGAGAAATAACACCAAGGCAGTAGCGTGAATATTAGTGTGTAGTGGTTTGTGAGTGGTCTCTAGTTGTGTCGTGGGAAGCTGGTGAAGTAGGCATTGTTGGTGAGCTGAAACCGGAGAGTGGCGTTTGTAGTGGCTGAAGTACATTGATGAGTGAGTTATTAGGAGTGTGTGCTGTGTGAAGAAAGGAAGAAGACAACAAAACAATAAGGAGAAGAAACATGCAGGTGGCGCAAGAGAGGCTGGGCAGCTGGCTTTGAAGGAGCTTTTGTATGGTCTTGGAGGGTGACATCTGCGTGCATGAAGGGCTGGAAAAAAAATAAGGAAAGGTGCTGTGATTTGCTGGTGGAGCTGAAAATAAAAACGTGGCTAGTTGTGTGAGTGTGCCTTAGAAAGTGGACACTTGTGCAGAGTGGAGAGGTAACAGCTGTAGCGTGGAGATAGGGGCTGGTGTTGAGTGCGTTTACGGCTGGGAAAAGAAGATAAAAAAAAACATCTAGAAGTTGGCTTTTGGGTGTTGTGCGTGTGCTAGTTGCGTGAGTGTGGTGTTGGGTGTTTAGGGATGAATTAAATAGTCACATCAAAAGTTAAAGGAGGAGTGGTTGTGGTAGATCAATTGTGTGGTCTGCAGAGAATCGCAAATTCATATTTTTATGGCTAATCACCGGATTTCAACGTCGGCAGTAACTTCAATGGATTTTTGAGGCTAGTTCATTCTAATCTTTCGGTTCAATGACACAGGCAGGAGCTTGGCGTTTTTATAGGGGAGTTTAAACTGAAATTATTTTCTGTCCATTTAATTATTTAGTAATTCATAGATCTTACTATTTAATTATTTGGAGTTGCGCTTTGATTATATTTTTGGATTGGAATATTTTGTGACTGGATTAATGTTTGGCAATTGATATTGTGTTGATATTGGGTTTAATTTCATTACTTTGTTTTGGGTCAAAATTTTGTATTGGGATTTTAGCAAAATTGATGATTGTTCAAGGTGGCTTGAATTATTTGGATCATTTTATCTGTTGCTGGCATTAATTTTGTTTAAGCGTAAAAGTCGAGCATTGGTGTTAGTTTCCTTAGTTCTATTTTACTAGTCTGGTGGCAGTTAGTAAATTGGGATTTTTGATAAATATTTTTGTAACAATTCGAGGTGGCTCAGTTGTTAGATTAAAAGCTCGATTTTAATTCGTAGTTTAATTGTTTTAAACTCCCATATCTGTTTGAGCGACGATTGCCTGCGTTATTGAACTGGAGGATTGCGTTTATCATCGTTAATTAATTGTGTTTGTTTTCTTATTTAATTCACTCATTATCATTTCATATAATTCTTTTTAATTTTTAAAAATACCAAAAACAAGTCTTTAGTGTTTATTTTATTTCGTTGCAAATTTTAGCGGTAATTTTTCAAATCAAACCCTATTTTATAGTCTAGGTTACATTGCGTCTAGTTGCTTAGGAAATTAATTTCATCTTTTTGGTTTCTCAAGAGAACGACCCAAGGTTGCGCTATACGCAATCCTTGGTTAAATTTTTGAAGTAACCCTAAGGCGACAATCGGACGGAAAAGGTTATTTCAAGGTCGAATCCCAAGAGAACTGAACACTAGTTTCTTAATTTCAAACAGTAAAATTAAATGAGGGATTTTTGATTAAATAACTAATTAACTAAAATTAATACAAAAACAAATTAAATCAGCTTAATTTAAACACGAGAAAGTTAAGTTACCAAACCCCAATTCAAGAGAAAGATCTCATGTAATTGTAACATTGATCATTGGTCTAAAAAGAATATTTTCATGATTCAAGCAGTCAGTTTGAAACATATTAGGATAGTCGTAATAAGTCACAAATTTTCCTAAATTAAATGTTTCAAACCCAGCATCCAAACCAAAACTTACCATCCATTGACTGGGGGTGATAGCATTCCATATCAAATAAATGACAGCAATAAGTTCTGTGAAAAAGACTAAATCCTAAATTAAATAATCAAGATAGCTGCAATTATTCAAAATCAATTCCATCAAAATCAAATGAACAAGACTTGACACCCTCACAAGGATTTCACTCTATACACTCAAAGTGTTTATAGTTCATTAAGCTCTCAAATCAAAACAAAGCAAGTTATTTCCATAAGCTTGTTAATAATCATATCTGCACCACTAAACAAAATGAACCTAATATATAAATCAAAGAGACTTTAATAAGGGTTGTAACGTGGCTTAGGTAAGGTATGACAAAATAAACTTTTTGGCTAAATAAATTGAAGGGAATCATACAAACTTATCCACACAAGTATTAACTTAAATCAAAACTCAAATAACATCTCTTTCAATCACTTTTTAATTTCTTTTATTTTTGTCTCTTTTTATAAAAAAACAAACATATCAAAGAGGAGATTTTTTTGGTTCTTCTCCTCCATTCTATACAAAAATCAAAACAATGCAACTTGAATCATCTAATTAACTTTTCATGGAAATAGTGAAAATCTTATACAAATAAGCTCGATACAATTCCTTCAATTTAAGGGTTTAAAATTATTAAGGATATAAACAAAAAAGGGTAAATTTGGCTTGTAACAAGGTTATTATGCAAGAAAGAAAGGTTCATGCTTAAATTGGTTTTTTAAGGATAAAAAGTGAGGCAGGTGTGTTTAGGTCAAAAATAGTTATCTTAAATGTCCTCATCATCTTTATACACAAATTTATAAAAAAAAAATGGTCTTAACACGTATTCAAAAGCAAGTTCTAGCATAGATAAGCTATGTTAATGACACACAATAAAAACGATATATGAGCACATATGTGATGAATGCTCTTAGGCTCAAAGCTAACGTAGTTGTCAAAAATTGCATCAAGTCTTGCACAATTTTCATTCAACAAAATCAATGAGATACTTGAAAATATTTAATGAAAACAATACTTATCCTTGTCTTTCTCATCATTAGATCTTAAACTGAAAATGCATCCAACTTAAGAATTATTCATGAACAACAATAAGAAATTATGAAGCTATCATGAGGAATAATTACTATAAGAATCAACATATCATGAGTCCAAGCACAAATCACAAAGTTTATTAAAATGAAAATACTCGCTCCCCCACACTTAAATCATACGTTGTCCCTACTGTATGCATAAGATACTCACACTTAATAAAGTTAATCAAAGAAAATAAATCATTGAGGACTTCCCTAAATGGTGAGCATCTGAACATTATCTGCACACGCTTCTTTGTGGTACTAGTTTTCAAGCCTACAACAGATTTAGCATTCATCGGTGAGTTGCCTTTTGTTGCGGTCTTGGTAGTAGCCTTAGAACTCCCCATTACACTAAACAATATAAATAAAAATTATTTGAAAAATATTAACAACTGAATAATAATTGAAATTAAACTAAAATAAAGATTAACTGGAAGTAATTAATAAGAAAAAAGTAATTAAAAATAGTAAAATAAAACTTTAAAAAAATATAAATAAATAAATGGGGCGTGGGTGTGTTGCTATTGGTGCTTTGGTGAAGGAGTGGAACTGCAATGTTGCTGTGTGAGTGTTCTGCCTGGAGTTACTATTGTGTTATCTGGCGTGTGTGAAATGTGGGTGGAAGGAGAGGTTTGCATGTATGCTATGGCGTGGATGGAAGGAGAGCTTGGTGGGGAGGTTGCGGCATTGGAAGGATGTCTACATATGAGGAAAAGATTGGATGGGCTGCGTGAAAGTCAAAGACAGATGTTGTATGCGTTAGAGGCTGCAAAGAGTTACTGGTGGGCCGATGGTGGATGTGGAGGGCTGTGGCATTATGAGGATGGCTGTCTACATGTATGTGAGAGAGTGGCGTGTGAGGTTGAATTGATGGAGAGGACTGCTGGGAGACTGCTGCTTGAGTGGAAACAAATAGAGAGGGCTGTGTGTGTGAGGGAGTGCTCTAGTTGGTGTGACGCTGGGAGAGTAGAAAAAGATGGTGTCTTACATTAAAGAGAGAATATATTAGGTTTCTTTTTTTAAAAAATTAAATAAATAAAGAAAAAATGGAAATAATAAAGAAAATTTTATGTTTTTTAATTTAATTTTTTTTAATGTTAGAGTATCAGTTCAAAGTACTAAATCGCATATTGCAAGATCTCGCTTTATGAGATTTAGTTATTTGAATTCCACAACACTAAATCGCGTAAGGTGAGGTCTTACCTTATGAGATTTAGTAGTCTGGAATTTTATGATCCTCATTCTAGAACACTAAATCATATAAGGAAAAATCTCGCCTTATGAGATTTAGTAATATGGAATTGTTTTTTTCAATAATCTATGTTTCAAAAACAAACAAATGCATCCTAGAAAGAACTAAAACAAAACAAAATAAAACTATCATATTTTGGGTTGCCTGTCGAAAAGAGCAATTGTTTAACATCGTTATGCTCGACGTGGCTGGATCTTCCCAAACTTCTATGTAATTGTAGTTTTGTACTCCTTAAGTAGTGTCATTAGTCCTTTCTTTTGCTCTTTAGTAAACCTTTTTGAAAAGATTGTGGGTAATGACTTTCCATCACCTAAATAGACATATTTTAGGCGATCAAGTAACACCTTTAATTCTTTCTTTGGAGCTTGCAAAAAGGAAGGTAAGATTTTCTTGTGAGTTATAGTAAGTTCATCATTTAAAGTTTTTGAATCTATTAGCATTGCTGATAATGATTTTACAACTTCATAAGTTTCATCAAGTTGCTCGTTCACTTCCAATTTAGCCTTACACTCCAACTTATCTTCAACACTCTCTTCTTTAAACATATCCTACACAAATAAATTCACAATATCCATATGATAAATGGATTGAAAATCATTCGGGTACTTCATTGCTTCAGAAATATTAAACTTTACTATTTCTCCCTCAAACTCTACGGAAAGAGTATCCTCGTACATGTCGATTATTGTTTTAGCCGTCTTCATAAATGATCTACCTAATAAAATTGAAGTCGAATGTTCCACACTATCTCCATCTTTTCAAGATGTAAAAATCCACTGAAAATACCAAACCATTAACTTGGACTAAAACATCCTCAATAAATCAAAAAGGGCAGATATACAAACGATTAGCTAGTTGTATAACCACATTAGTTTCTTGCAAAGAATTCAGATTTAAAGCTTGATAAATTAAGTATGGCATAACATTAATGGATGCACCTAAGTCTAGTATGACACACTCAATTTTTCTATTACCAATAACACAAGGAAGTGTAAACATACCTGGATCTTTGCATTTTTCTGGTTATTTCCTATTTATCACAGCTGATACATTCTTACCTAAAATTAATCTCTCTTTGTCCTTCAGCTTCCTTTTATTTGTGCACAACTCCTTTGAGAATTTTGCATATTTCAAAACTTGCTTGATGGCTTCCAGAAGTGGTATATTGATTTCCACCTTTTTGAAGGTTTCTTAGAACTCTCTTTCATATACTTCATCTTTTGGTTTAGCCAACCTACTAAGAAAAGGAGGTAAACGTGCATTAATTGATATTGATAGAGATGAATCATTTGTTTTTTAACCTTTGTTGAATCTTGAGTTGGAAGTTCTTCCTTCTTTTCTCGATCATCGTGCTTTTCTTCCTCTATTGGTAAAGAGAATTTTCTTACCACTTATCAAAGTCATTACACTCACATTCTTTTTAGGATTCACCTTTGTTTGGGAAGGTAATTTACCTGATGCTCGCCCTTCCGATTTACTTATCGAGGTGGCTAATTGAGTGATCTGATTTCCCAAGTTTTGAAGGCTTGCCTTTTTCCTGTTGAAATTGTTGAGTATTATTAACAAATTCTTTAACAATTTCATCTAAAGAAATACATAAATTTGAAGATTGAGGTTGAGCATATATAGGAGCTTGAGGTTGTTTATTAAAATTGTGAGGTTGATATTGTTGTTGACCTCCTTGATTTCCGTAGCTCAAGTTTGGATGAAACCTCCATCCTGGATTGTAGTAATTGGAATAAGGGTTATACTTTCGTTGAGTTTGACCAGAAAAGCCCCCTATTGCGTTAGCTTCTTGAAGAGAGCCTTGTTGCAATGTAAGACACATATCTGTAGGATGTCTAGGGAATGAACATATTCCACACACTATTGCCGATTGCAATTGACCTACAACCATTTGATGAACTAGAGCGGTTGAATAAGATATTTAATTCTCAAGGTGCGTGTTACTTACCTGATTCACATGCTTAATAGCTCAATCTATCTTTGTCCCAAACTATTGAAATTTTTTTGCCATAACTGATATCAACTGTCTGGCTGCCTCAGGTGTTTAGTTTACCAGAGCTCCTCCACTAGCTGCATCAACCATACTTCGATCCATTGGCAATAGTCCTTCATAAAAGTATTGAATCAGAAGTTGATCGGGAATTTGATGATGTGGACAGCTAGCACATAGCTCCTTAAACCTTTCCCAATATTTATATAATGTTTCTCCTATAATTTGTCTTATCCCACATATCTCTTTTCTGATATTCGCTGCTCTTGATGCAATAAAGAACTTCTCCACAAACATTCTTTTCATCTCATTCCATGCTGTCACTGAGCCAGGGCGAAGATAGTATAGCCAATCTTTTGCCTTATCTTTCAATGAGAATGAAAAGGCCTTGAGATTAATTTGTTCTTCTGTCACCCTTTGTGGCTTCATTTCAGAGCAGACAATATGAAATTCCTTCAGGTGGTCATGTAGATCTTCACCTGCAAGACTGTGAAAAATAGGCAGTAAATGAATCAAACCAGATGTCAATTCGAAATCTACCTAAATATCTAGAAATTGAATGCATAAAGGTTGTTGATTCAAATTCTATGTTGCTAACTCCCTCAATGTTCATGGGTTAAGATTTGTCATCTTTTTTTCACTTCTTGAAAATTAGAGTCTTCACCAATTGCTCGATCTACTTGAACTTTCATGTCTGAAGGTGAATTGCCGCTTCCTTGCTTAGTCTCTTTTCTCAAACAACGCGTTGTCTTCTCAATTTCTGGATTATATTGCAATTTACCTATATGAGAAGCACGAGTCATACAAGACAAGAGGTTAGCAGTAACTATAAAAATAAAAGCGCAAAGAAATTAAGAAACTTGAAATAGTTCCTGAACAACAACGCCAAATTTTGGTCGGCTTATCGAAGGCCCTAAAATAATACCTATTCTCCAAACTTTTGTAGTAGCCATGAAACCAGTTCAAATTCCTAGAGAACTAAACATTAGTTTCTTAATTTCAAGCAATGAAATTAAATGGGGAGGTGGGGGGGGGGGGGTTGATTAAATAACTGATTAACTACATTTAATATGAAAAAAATTAAATCAACTGAATTTAAATACGATAAAGTCAAGATTATCAAACTCCGATTCAAGGGAAAAATCTCATCTAATTGTAAGATTGATCATTGGTTTAAAAAGAATATTTTCACTATTCAAGTAGTTAGTCTGAAACATATTAGGATAGCTATAATAAGTCACAAATTTTTCTAAATTAATTTGTTCAAATCCAGCATCCAAACTAAAACTTACCATCTATTGATTGGGGGTAATAGCATTCCGTATCAAATAAATGATAGCAATAAGCTCCGTGAAAAAGACTAAACCATAAATTAAATAATCAAGATAGCTACAAATATTCAATTTAGTTTTCTTATTTATCATAAGTTAAATATTAAAATTTATAAATAACCTATTTGCTACTTGTACCATTCCTTCATGACAATTAGGGAACACTGAATTCCTAGATAGCGATAGAATAATCAATATTAAATTAAATTGTTAGATTAATTGAATATCAATCATTCATGAAATATGAGAACTCACAATAAGAAATATTTGAATTAAAATGTGAATAAAAGTTTTAGAACACAAAACCTTACAAAGTTACAATTAGAGTATTGGATCCATTTACATCAGAACGATGAGTTTAGTCACACATGGTTTTTGCTCCAATAACAAAAATAAAAGAAAATCTAAGAATTGCTAAAAACGTAAGAATTGAGAACCCTCTTCTGTTGTGAGAAACGCCTCGTTTATAGGATTTTCTAATCTAATTATATTCTAACTTTAATTTGTAAAGATGTCTATCTAAAACAAATTCAAAATCAAACTCCTTCATGATAAGGATAAGGCAAAGTTTTCCAGTTAAACTCTAACTCTTCAAGTGATTAGCCTTATCCACTACAACAATCTCTTCATCCAAAATTTGTCATTATCACCAATAGAGTCTCAATTTGATGCAATCTCTACTTTTCATCTCCTAAAATAAAACAAACATTAATTTCTATATTTAAGCATAAAAATAAATTCAAAACAAATGAGATAATACCAAATAATTATTCAAGATGAGATCTTATCACATTTAAAAGAAAATTTAGTTGTTTGTTATATTATTAAGCTTCAAGGAATTGATGAAGAATATGTGAAATTATGTGTTGTTCCATTTTCATTGAATGATTTTACTTAAGATTGGTCGTATTATTTGTGTCCTAGATCTACAAATACATGGGCGGAATTGTATAGATCTTTTCTTGAAAAATGTTTTCCTGTTAGTAAAATAGGATCTATTAGGAAAGAAACATATGGAATTAAACTAAACATGAATGAGCTACTATATGAATATTGGGAAAATTTTAAAAGACTGCGTGCTAGTGATAAGTGCAAAATATTACATCTTTTATTATTCTAAACTTAGTCTATTTAATTATTTTTATTACACATTTAGGCATGATTATTCATATTTTATTATTTAAGGCCTAAAATTATTTCTTCTAAATTTTCCTGTAAAAAGTTAGCATAAGTGGAAATATTTTTATTGTAGGTTACTGTACTGATGCAATTAAAGAAAGATCAAAATGACAACTTAAGCAGTCCAACTGTTGGACCCCACACCCCATACCCCACCTTTCGGTGTTTGTAGGTTATACTGCGGCGTGTGTTTGGGGGTTATACCCCGGCGTGTGTTTGCGGGTTATACCGCGGCATCCAACACAAA
>JAOQMR010116084.1:0-11330 GCA_027563865.1 Erythroxylum pelleterianum
CTAAATGCCTTGTTTGAAATGTTGTGATGTGAAAATTTCAGTATGTTGTATGACATTGTGATAAAACAATTTGAATTATGTGTATGATGATTGTTGTGCCATTAAATTGAGTCATGACATTTTGTATAAGAAAAGCATGAGAAAATGAGATTTTGATATGATTGAATTGAGCATAAGATTTGATTGTGTTTGGGCGAGAGAGGAACCATTTCGTAGTCACGTGCACGTCGACATAAAGCCTTCTCTCGGCTGCCCGCTTGTGGCCTACGAGATCCGAAAATGGACTCGTTTCGTTCACGGTGTAAACTTCGGTTTCGCCGTTTTGTTTCACGGAAGCCTCGAGCCATTTGGTTGTGCATTTTCATTTTGACATGTTTAGTTATGGCAAATTGTGTGCTATGCTTAGATGATAAACTTCATCAAATATGTCTTATGTGATGATATCTTGAATTATGAAATGTCAATTGAATTGTAAATGTTGAACTTTCATTGCGATGAATATGCTTATATGAATAAATGTATATATGGTTGATTGTGTGGCTCATCGCCAATGGCTATAAATATTTTAGCCACTGAGCTGTGTAGCTCAACCCCATATTTTTCCCACTCCTCAGGTGCAGATCGAGAAGATCAGTGAATCCTTGCAAGGCATTTGGATAATTCCGAGAGAGTTAGCTTTTGTACTAAGTTAGTAGCTAGACATTTGGATAGCTTTATAAGCATATTGAACGTTAAGCATCAAATGTATTTTGTAACTTGTATTGAGGCTTTGATGAAATGTCGATATGAAATTAAAGCCATGTATAAAAGCTTTTTATGAACTTCATTTTGTTTAGAAATTAGAATTGAGGATTGAAAAAGTTCCCTTGGGTATGTGCTTATTTATCTTGTAGTGTACAATTCAAATTGCAAGTTTTCATAGGGGTAACAATTGTGTATTGACTTCAGAGGGAAAACTGGGTTAAATTAGGCTATATTAGACAAAGGGGTCTTCTTGGACGTTATAGTTTATCCTCTTAGCTTTCCAACGATATAAAGTTTGTAAATTTTGGGGAATCGGAGTTAAGAGATATGAGCATGATAAATGATGATGCTATATGGGAGGTATGAACATGACAACAATGGTAAATGATGAGAGTTTGTGTATTTTATGAGTTATTGAGTTGAGATTTGGGAGTTTAATACATTCGAATTGGTAATTGGGTGTTTGGGGAGTGTTATTACACTTGAAGGGTTGAATTTGGGAAGATTATGAGTGGATATAGTGTTAAAATGGATGTTGGAAGCATTGGAGAAACTTTGGAAGGAGTTTTGGGTCACTCATGTCTGTTTAACGGACCTTCTCGGGTGAAAAAGGACCCTCAGCCCAGTGCATATCCGTTAAACGGACATGGACATTCTCGGGTGAAAATGGCTTTTAAGCCAGTTTATGTCCGTTAAACGAACATTCACGGGACAGCTACAATAAATCACAATTTTGACCACTTTAGAGGTGAATCTCATTTTGATGTCTTAATGAAAATTGTAGATCTCGATGTCTTCTTTCAAATGGTCCAAAAACAAAATCAATCCGAAATTTGTAGCAAAAATTATGGCAATCGCGCCAAGATATGTACAGTTGGAGTAAGGACATAAACATGTTGGATTCCTTTGGCCAACAAAGATGTCATCGATAAACACAATTACAAAACGATCCAGGTAGGGCTAAAACACCTTATTCATCAAAGCCATAAATGTAGTTGGAGCATTAGTTAACCCAAACGACATTATTAAGAACTTGAAATGCCCATACCTACTCCTGAACGCCCTTTTCGGTACATTAACCTCTTCTATCTTCAACTAATAGTACCCAAATCTCAAATCCAACTTTGTCGACACCTGAGCTCTCCGCAACTGATCAAAAAAATCTTCAATTCTAGGCAACGGGTACTTGTTCGTCACTGTTACTTGATTTAATTACCTATAATCAATGCATAGTCTCATAGTTCCATCTTTCTTCTTCACAAATAAGTCTAGAGCTCCCCATGATAATACAATGGGTCTAATGAAACCCTTTTCTAGCAATTCCTGTAACTGAGCCTTCAATTCCTTTAGTTCCATAGGTGCTATCCTATATGGAGGAATAGATATAGGAGTAGCACCTGGAACAAAGTCGATTGTAAACTCCGTTTTCCTATTTGGTGGTAAACCAAATAATTCTACAGGAAACGCATCCAGGAATTTCCTAACAATATGAATGTCCTGCACATTCTGCTCAGTTCGAGTATCGATGACGTGAGCCAGATAAGCCTCACATCCTCCTTGCATCAACCTCAAAGCACTCACGAATGAGGTTAGCCTGGTTGGCGTTACTTGACTAATACCCCGGAAAACTACTCTCGGCTGATTAGGAGATTCTACTATCACCTCCGTAGTATAGCAGTTCATGATAGCCCTACAAGCAATGAGCTAATCCATGCCTAGGATAATATCTATCGCCCTTAATTATAGTACGATTAAGTTTGCCTCTAATTTTGCCAGATCAATTTTAATCAAGCACCTCTTGCAGACTTCTCCTATTACTATAGTACTACCAATTGGAGTACTTACCTTTAATCCATGCTTCAATAACTCTCTATCATAATGCAACTTAGATGTAAGATGTAATGCGATAAAAGAATGCATAGATCTAGGATCTAGCAATGCAAATACTTCACAATAAAAAAATAAGTAACAAACCTGCAATGACATCCAGAGAATCCCGAGCCTCCTATCTGGTCATGGCATAAACTCTGGCCTGAGACTGTGGTCGGTTGCTCCACACCTCAGTCTTGACAGTAGGACTTCTAGAACTCATCTTGCCTCTGCCACAACTTTTCTGCCAAGACCCACTAGCTCGGCTCTGCTGGACAGTAGCTTCCCTCACTGATCCCCCTCTCATACCAGACTAGGCTATAATAACGTCAGGACAATCTCTAATCTGATGATCAAAAGAGTCGCATTTAAGGCAAGCTCTAGATAGTTTCCAACACTCATCACTATGCTTCTTCCTATAATGTTCACAATTGGGCAATTGACTCACTACTGCTCCTCTTCCACTGCCAAATTGTATAAAGCTACCCCTCTGTTTGAACCCCGACTGTCTTGATCTAGCTGGTGGTCAAAAGGATCTGTTATAGCATTTACTAAACCTTCTACCAGAACTACCCTGAAATTCACTAGGCCTCTTCATTCTAGACCTTTGCGATTGGCTGTAGGGTATAAACCAACAAGAAAAAACTATATAAAATTTTACAACTCTAGGAAAGAAGTGAAGGAAATCATCTACCTTATATACACATAGATATGTGAGGTGGTTGGAACAAAAAAATTGCAGCATGACATACAGAGCCAGTTGGGGTTTCTAAGCTACAATTAACACAAGCACTATATACAGGTAATAGGGTATCACAAGAAAAATCAATTGAATAAAAAAGAGGAAGAATACCTTAGAAGATTTCATGATTGCACAGCTGCAAATCCATGTGAATTTAGAAGACAAATATAAAGATGAAAAGGAAGAAAGAAGTAGAACAAAAATAGGGGACAAGAGGAAACTGGTGAA
The DNA here is from genome assembly GCA_027563865.1 of Erythroxylum pelleterianum. NCBI lineage: Eukaryota > Viridiplantae > Streptophyta > Magnoliopsida > Malpighiales > Erythroxylaceae > Erythroxylum > Erythroxylum pelleterianum. The sequence goes on from JAOQMR010116084.1 coordinate 3,584, forward strand.
AACTAGGGATTTCTAGGTAGAATTGCTATTAGGTAGAGACGAGAAGAAGACTTGCTGAAATGATTATGAAAAGAGTCACACCCATGTGAGAAAAATTGGAGAGATGAAGTAAAATGGGTAAGAATGTTAATTTTAACCCGTGGTCTGGCATGATTTTTCTCCATATTGATCGATTCACGACCCAAAATTGTTCGGCTTAATAGGATTATATTAATCTGTAACTCAATTATCAAATATTAATAGCCATCACATCACACAAACATTACAACTTTAAAATTTTGGGTCTCATATTTAATATCTATCACATTCTATAACTTGCGTAATTTGCCTATATAACTTCAACTTTTCCTTATTCAAACAAATTTTTTTTGAAGTCTTTGATAATAAGGACATTGTTAGTTTTTATTTTTTAACTTAAATAAGTGAAATATTCAAAAAAAAAGAAAAAATAATAATAATGGAAAAGAACACATAATTCTTAATGAATTAAGGTGAACATTTTTTCATTCATTTATCTCTGTCAATTTGTTGAATAAAGCAACATGAAAACAATATCCAGTATCAAATTTGACATGCACTTGCTATGGCTGCAGTTAACAAGTGCCTATTAGCAATATTCTATAGCAATCAAAGAAACCAGGATAGTTATATTCATAAGAAACACAAGTCGACTAGTGCAAGTAAAGTTTGCACCATTTTATAGCTTGAAACTTCTTTTTGTTTTCTACTTTAAAACACCCTTACACCTCTTATAAACAAAATTTCCTCAATTTTTCTCTTTTGTTTATGTGAAAAATGATGATCAAACTCCTTAAAAACCATTTTTAAAGATAACCAATTGTGGAAATCGATTAGCCAATGGTAGGGATCCAACTAGCTATTATAAGCTTTAGGAGTCTTCTTAAGAGTTAAAATTTTTTTAGTAACTTTACATGGTCTCTTGAACTAGTTTTTATGATATTCCTATCATAAATTATATTCAAAATACCAAACAATAGTTGATGATAGCATAAAATAAACCTAAAATTTTTTTCACTCATTTATCTTGTTTGAGTTTAATATCAAGTCTTGATGTCTTCTTATAAATTGTGTAAATTTTCTTTTTATCATTTTATATTATGTTGAATAACCTAAATCCAACATTTCCAATTAAAGGTTCTGTCCAAAACATTGAAATACTTAATGGTGACAACAATTTGAATTAACATGTTTTTTTAAATTTTTTCCTTAAGTGTAACTGCTAAATTAATCAATCTTACACCTTTTAAGCATCTTGTACCAATCTCTAAATTTCATCAAATTATAAACATTATAACGTTAAAATTTTGGGGTCTTAAACGTAGATTATGCCTATCACATTTACTACAAGAAAATAACACAATCCTTGACATTTTATTGATAAAACGTCGCAAATTGTGAAGACTTTTCATGACGTTTAAAAAATGTCAAGAAAAGTTCAAATTTTCGGCAATATTTTTATAAAATGTCGCGAATTTGTAACACTTTTTGCAGCGTTTTATCAATAAAACGTCACGAAATAGAAACTGCGACGTTTTGTTGAATAAAACATCGCTGAAGCCTTCGGTAACAAAACAACATTTTAAAACACAAGACATTTTCTAAATTCTTTCATCTTATTTTCTCTCTGAGAACTTGTAAGAAAGAAAGAAAGCATCAAAACACACAGCGTGTTCTTAGCTTTTCTCTATCTTAAAGGTACCCGTCCCTGTTCCTGTTTCGGTTAATCCCCTCCCTTCCCTAACACCCATATACCCACTTTTAAGATCTAGAGCCAGGCCGGCCGTTGAGGGCATGGAGGATCAACGGTAAACAAGATGAAACGTAAGCGGTGGCTTCTGGAATTTTCCAAATCAACACCGCTGTTTCCATCTTCCAGCGTCTCGTCAACACCCTCGACACCCCAAAAGACACTCCCGACCTTTGCGAGAAACTATTGTTACTGTTAATTCAGACGATGAAGGTTGAGGATGAAAAAAAGCGAAGAAGAGGACATCGAGAGAACTGAGGCGCAATGTTGTAGTGGATGTAGGGAACATATCATGTACTCGGGGATAGGGGATTACAACTTGTCGGGAATAGGGGACAATATATTCGACTGTTTTCTTCGTACAACGACATGTTTTGGCTGTAATGAAATTATTCCCTCCTTCCTGTTGATTCTGTTTCTGCGATTCTCTCCTGTCCCTCTCCTCACTTTCTGTGTCCGACCCTCACAATCATTTTCACCCATCATTTCCATTCTTATACGTAACAATTTGGTATCAGAGTAGTTGAACTTGGAAATTTATCCATGGTTGAAGGAACACGAGGGGCAGATTTCCGTAGGTTGGAGGAGACCCTGAAGGTGCTTATGGAAGCGTAAGGTTGGCAGGAACGACTACTCCGAGAGCTACAAGAGAGAAATGAGAAGGTGTTATCGGAAATGCAGAATCGTATGGAGAAATTGGAACGTGACATGTGAGAGTTACGATCAACCAACTTACCAGAAGAGTCAAAACAAGGGGAGGGCAGTAGCATTTCAGGTCTTCTGGGGAAGATGAATCCAATACAATCGAGCAAGGAGGGAGTTAGAGGATCCGCCAGGTTAGGAATGATTGAGTTCCCGATGTTTGATGGGGATAACATCAAGGCGTGGGTATACCGTTGTGAACAGTTTTTCCACATTGATCAAACACTGGATAACATGAAGGTAAACGTTGCTATTCTGCACTTGGATGAGAAGGCGCAAGAATGGTATCGGCTTTTCAATCGGAACCGATCTAATACGGAGGTGGTAGAGTGGAGCGAGTTCACTAAGGCCCTGAAGCAGTGCTTTGATACAGAAATGTTTGATGATCCAGTCGGAGACTTTAAAGAGCTGAAGCAGTTGGGCACTGTATTGGAATACTGCGCACAGTTCGATCATTGTTCGAACAGACTGGCACTGACGGAGGATTACTTGGTGGCCTTCTTTGTGAAAGGTCTTAAGCCTGAGATTGGGTTAGCTGTGAAGCCTCATGAGCCTCAGTCACTCCACCAAGCTTATAGCCTGGCGCGAAAACAAGAAGCCATTCTCACGGCGACAGGTCATCCAATGATGAATCGTTCTTAGCCCTATAGGGCGTTGCAGGGGAGCAAGGCGATGCCCTCTACGCCTCCTCGTAGTGGTACTAACTCGGACGGACTTTTACCAACACTAGCACTGGCATTTCGCTCACCTGTGGGGAGAGCACTGTCTAAGGCAATGAGCAGCAGAGACTTCGATGACAAGAGGGTGAAAGGATTATGTTTCTGGTGCGACGAGAAATACACTCTCGGACACAAATGTAGTAAGCGGTAGCTGAAATATTTTTGGGTCTCGGAGGAGCTGGGTAATGACAAGGAGGTTGAAGGTGGGGGAGATGAAGGTCCGGAAAATGAAGAAGTAATCGAGGAAGTTCCCACGATCTCGTTGCAAGCAATGACCGGTTTCTCAGGGAGTCGGAGTTCAAACAAATGCGGCTTGTTGGAGACCATCAACGTAGACAGATTCACATATTAATTGATAACGGGAGAACTCACAATTTTATAGATGTGGCGGTGATCAAGAAGGGGACATGTGAGCTCCAAGACATACCTCCGGTAACTATTACGGTGGGTGGCGGTTTACAATTACAATGTACACAGCAGTGTCGCAATTTTGAGTGGACAATGCAAGGGGTGCCCTTCCGCATGGAGGCGTTGGTGCTAACATTGGGAGGTTGCGATGTTGTACTGGGGGTTCAATGGTTGGTGGGATTGGAAGACGTTTTATGTAATTTTCGCACTCGCACTATGACGTTCACATGGGAAGGACGGATGGTCACGCTCCAAGGGGGATTGGACGATAGACCTCGAGTTATATCAGGGAAGGGTTTCTAGAAGGCACTGTAAGAGGCGGTAGAGGGTCAGCTGCTGATGATTCATCTATCGACTCCGCTCGAATATCAATTTCAGTAGATGAGATTGACGGAGGAGCAGGGGAGCGCATTTGATGAACTCAATGTAATACTGGCCAACTTCGCGGAGGTGTTCCAATAGCCGACAACACTGCCCCCAAATCATCCCTTTAATCACCAAATTGTGCTTAAGGAGGGTGTCGATACGATTAATGTCCAACCTTATCGTTATTCGGGAGCACAAAAGAACATCATAGAGCATGAAATGAAGAAATTGATACAGCAGGGGTTCATTCGACATAGCTACGGCCAGTATGCCTCGCCGGTGGTCTTGGTGAAGAAGAAAGATTACTCATGGAGGATGTGCGTTGATTATAGAGAATTGAACAGATTCACCATTAAAGACAAATTCCCAATTCCATTAATTGAAGAATTATTGGATGAGTTAAACGGAGCTGGTTGGTTTTCGAAGCTGGATCTACGTTTGGGTTATCATCAGATCCGAATGCAACCCGACGACATATCCAAGACAGCGTTTAAGGGCATTACGAGTTCTTGGTAATGCCCTTCGGTCTGACAAACGCCCCATCGACGTTTCAACGATTGATGAACGAATTGTTTAGGCCGTACCTTCGTCAATTCATTCTCGTCTTCTTTGACGATATACTGGTTTACAGCCTTTCACTGACATCTCACATAGAGTATTTGTCGTTGGCCCTGCAAATATTATTGGATAATTAGCTTTTTTTGAATGGAAATAAATGCGTGTTTGGGGCTCGTCAGGTGGATTATCTGGGTTACACCATCTCGGAAGTAGGGGTGGTGATCGATTTACGAAAGGTTCGTACGATTGTAGAGTGGCTAGTACCGCAAAGTACAAAGGAGCTGCGAGGTTTCCTGGGAATAACAGGATAGTACCTACAATTTATTAAAAATTATGGAACACTGGTGAAGTCATTGACGGAGTTATTGACGAAGGATCATACGGTGAATTGGAGTTGGTCCTGAGAAGCGCAGAGTGCATTTGAAACTTTTAAGGAAACCATTACGACAGCGCCGATGCTGGCTTTGCCGAATTTTTTGAAGCCATTTATTGTTGAAGCCGACGCTTGTGGCCAAGGGATTGGAGCCATCCTCCAACAAGAGGGTCACCCTATAGCTTACCTGAGTAAAGCATTGGCGCAAAGACATCTGGGCTTATCTACGTACGAAAAGGAGTTCCTCGCGGTGGTGAAAGCCATCAAACAATGGCATCACTATCTAACCCCTTGGCCATTTATTGTTCGGACGGACCACCGCAGTCTCAAGTGCTTATTGGAACAACGATTATCTACTCCCTTCCAGTAATCATGGTTGCCGAAGCTGTTGGGATACGACTTCGAAGTTCAATACCGGAGTGGCAAGGAAAACACAGCGGCAGATTCTCTCTCTCACATAACGAGTGCCGAAATGTTTTCTATGTCTATTTCTCAGGTCCACAGCGAGCTACTGGAAGAGATTAAGAGAAGCTGGCAAGAAGACGGGGACACACGTGACTTAATTCAACAACTGGAAAAGGGTAAGGGGCCATCTAGTGCTTATGAGTGGAAGGAAGGGTTGTTACGGTGGAAGGGAAGGTTGGTGGTCAGGCGTAATCCTCACCTCTGACAATAGATTATCAGCATTAGCCACGACGACGCCATGGGTGGGCACGCAGGAGCAGTGGCAACTACAAAAAGTTGCAGACTCTATTCTTTTGGAAGGGCATGGACAGAGATGTACGAAATTATGTTCAAGATTGCATGGTCTGTCAACGAAACAAATTCGACAATGTCACCTACCTGGGGCTCCTACAACCTATTCGAGTACCCATCGGAAGCTGGAAGGAAATCAGTATGGATTTTGTGGAGGGGCTGCCGCAATCAAAAGGGAAATCGGTGGTATTGGTGGTTATTGATCGATTTACCAAGTATGCACACTTCAATTCGCTTAAACACCCCTTCTCTGCCCATGTTATGGCCGAATTATTTCTTAATCAAGTTTTTAAGTTACATGGGATACCGGAAGCTATCATCAGTGATCGAGATCCAGTGTTTTAAAGTAAATTTTGGCAGGAACTATTAAAATTACAGGGGTCAAGTTGAAGTTGTCAATGGCGTACCATCCTCAATCGGACGGTCAGACAGAGGCGGTGAATAAGATTCTGGAAACCTATCTGTGTTGCTTTTGTAATGAGACACCGCAGAAATGGGGGGAGTGGCTTGTGTTGGCGGAATGGTGGTACAACACAACTCATAAGACTGCAATTAATTCGACTCCATTTGAAATTTTATATGGATATCCACCTTCGGTGTACACCCCATATGTCGTCGAAGATTCAAGGGTCATAGAGGTAAACATGGTTTTACAAAGTTGGGAAGCGATGCTGAATCTTACCCGATTCCACTTACAAAGGGCCCAGAATCGGATGAAACAATTCGCGAATGCTAAGAGATCCGAGCGAGAGTTCCAAGTGGGAGATTACGTTTTATTGAAACTGCAACCATATAAACAGTTCTCCCTGCGACAACATAGCAATCAGAAGCTATCACCGTTGTATTATGGTCCTTATTGTGTGGTTCAGAGGGTGGGGAAGGTGGCTTATAGATTGGACTTGCCGGCCCATACAACGATCCATCTGGTGTTTCATGTGTCGCATCTCAAGAAGGCTCACGCAAACCCGCCTCGAACTACGACGGATTTACCAAAATTTCTAACAGATGTCGAACGGATTCCAATAGCTATACTGGATCGTCGGATTACTAAGAGAAATAATCGGGGCTGTTACACAATGGCTTATTCAATGGGCCGATGGGGAGAAGGCGAATGCAACATGGGAATATATCTTCGACCTTCAGCGGCGATTCTCGGAGATTAACTTGATTGACAAGGATGTTAAGGGGAAGGGGATTGTTACCGTTAATTCAGACGATGATGGTTGAGGACGAAAAAAAGCGAAGAAGAGGACATCGAGAGAACTGAGGCGCAACGTTGTAGTGGATGTAGGGAACACATCATGTACTCGGGGATAGGGGATTACAACTTGTCGGGAATAAGGGACAATATATTCGACGGGTTTTATGATTTTTACTTATTACAAGACAAGCACAAGACAAGACTGCATATCGGACAGTTGGTGAAAGATACTCCAGCAAGATTAAAGCAAGCTAGTGAAACTGATCACAATGCGGGAGTCAGTGTATGCATTGCTGATTTTTGTCATTTTTTTAGATTGGATTTTAATATCGCTTGGTCGCTTGATTTATGTTGCAATTCCAGCAAAGCAAAAAGATTGCTGATGCTAAACTTGCAAAAGATTTTCAAGCAGTCCTGAAAGAATTCAAAAAGCTCAACGACTTGCTGCCGAGAAGGAAACTGCCCATTTGTACCCCAGACAGTTCTACCTTCTAGGTCAATTGTCTTAGGAAGTACTGAATTATGAGTTCATTTCCCTATTAGTGGATGTTGGGGGGTTTTGTGAAAAGAAATTCAACTTGGAATGAATAGTTTTGTTTCAGTCACTGTTACCTCACTCAGTGTTGCAAATTTTTATTATATATTGTCTAAAGATTTTGGGTTTCTTGGTTTGTAGCTATCAGAAAGTGAGATAGCTGTAAGTCGAGATAAGACTTCGGAACAACAAACACTTCTTGTAGAGTCAAGAAGGTAAAATGGTGCTCATCTACATACTAAGTATGATCCACTGCTAAAAAAACATTGATTTTTGTATTTTTATGTTAATCACACAAGTATATGTGGAAGTAACCTTGTTGAAAAGTGCTAGGAATAGTTTGAAGCTAAAAATTACTTGC
>JAOQMR010116239.1:0-11317 GCA_027563865.1 Erythroxylum pelleterianum
AGTAGTTGGATATCATTAATGTCATTAGTTAAATAACATTTATTACTTATAAACATAAAGATAAAAATGAAACCCACTTGATATCTTGCTTACTCCTTGATCAATGGTGTTCCCCTACTTGCTCCTCTTGTCCTCTTCCTTGAGTTTCTTCAACAACAAGAAAACCCCAAATCAACATAGGGTTTCAAAATTGAAAAACCTAATAAACCTCAATCATGATGTTGACCCTAGAATCACTAAACCCATCTTATTTCTAAGCTTTCTAACTCAAAACCCAAGCAAAAGCTAAACCTTAAACCATAACTTACCTTGAAATCTCTCCTCAATTAAGAGGTTTCTTGACTCAAAATGTAGCTCAAGCCTTCCTCTACCTTTTTCCCTCTTGGATGAACTTTAAACACCTTCTTAAATTCTTGGAAAATCAAACCCTAGCAAACCCTCTTTTCTCTCCTTCTTCCTTCTTCTTCCACGACACTTCTCACCTCTCCCTCTCTTAATTTTCGTTCACTTCTTCTTCTCTTCCCTACTCCACTTATTTCTCTTTCTATTTATACTATTACTTAAAAATCCTAAGCCCAATAGTCTTCTTTCTCTTCTTTTACAAACTCTCTTATTACAACTTATTAGCCTAAAGCCCATTACTCCTTTAATGAGCCCAAACTCTTATATGTTTAAGTAACAAGCCCATATCCTTAAGCCCAACTAACTCATTTTAATTTCATCTACTCATGTTACCTAACTTAATTTATGTTACCATACTAATTAATGTCAACCTAATTTAATCTATTAAGACTCCAATTTCCTCTAATCATGCTTAATTAAATAAAAAAATTCAGGGGCTAACAATAAATCAGGTGAAGATTAGGCTTTATCAAAGATAAAGCCTTTTCCATGACGTGAAGAAAAGGTTTGGATAAAGTGCTACATTAAATAGAATTAAATGATGTGAAGACAATGTGAAGACTAGGCGTTGTAAGAAGATAGGCTCAATGCTAAAGACACGAGGATGAGAAGTGAAGACGGATAAAGTCTCTACTGCATTAAACAACATTAAATGATGTGAAGAAAAAAGTAAAATGTAGGCTTTGTAAGAAGATAAGCTCCATGTTAAAGACACGAGGATGAGAAGTAAAGAGGCTTTGTAAGGATAAAGTTTCTGCTAAATAACATTAAATGATGTGAAGACAAAATAATGCTAAAGACACGGTGATGAGAAGAACAAGGAGAGAGAATAACGTGAAGTCCAAGAATTTAGCTGCAAAACGTGAGGGAGAAGAAGTCACGTATAGCTGTCTCGGATTTCAAATCATAGTTGTTCACGGTGTTGTTTATATACGTTATTTGATAGTTGTTCACAGTGTTGGTTTTTTATAAACAATAATATGATGTCATCGTTATGTTTAGCTGAAACAAAAACTGAAGAGTTGAACATATTCAAGTTTTGTGTTGGTTCTTTATCATCACAAAAAATTGCAAAAGTTGATGGTCAAAGCAAAAGTTCTACATCTTGTTTTTAGCAAGTATGGTTACATCTTTATTTTCTTTATATCTCTTTATCTTTTTATGGTTTTCATATCTCTTTTTCATCTCACCTAGTTTTTCTATTTTGTTATGGGTCTTATCTTATAAACAAGAGAGACAAGAGAAATCGCAGAAGCAACAAATAGATATGAAAACAAACCTGGAGATATTGCAATACCGGTGAAGATGCAAAAGACGATGCAAAGGAGAGAAAAACCTCCAGTGAAGATGCAAAAGACGACGCAAAAGAGAGAAAAACCTTGTTTTTGTGAAAAAAAATGTTTATGAAAACCTATTTTTAGAAATCACGAAAACGTTATTTTTACGTTTTCGTAAAATAGTTACCTTTTTTATTTATAAAAACATGTTTAACCAAACACGATTTTAAGAGTAGTTTCTTAATTTAAAAAACCACAACGAAAAACTTTAAAAAAATGAAAACAAACAGGCCCTAAACTTCTGTGCAAAAAGACACATCATAACTTAATCCAATGTGTGGGTATATATATATCTGAATTAATTGAATATTATGCGCTATCATAAAGTTAAGCTCAGTTAAGTTGATCTATTAAGGTTAAATACTTTGGGTTATATGACATCTAATAAAGTATGAGCTTTAATGTGTAGAGATCTAATAATCTGATTTTTATTTTATGATGGGTTAAAATAGAAATAAGACAAATTATATAAAGTATTAGAGTTATGGTTTCCAAGTTGTATGAACGATTGTCTTTTTGATATCCCATCAATCACAAAAGAGACGATTATTGAAAGAAAACAGATGTACATATTGACTTAGAAGACGAATAGCCACAAGCGTAAGAATCACGTTATTCTTATGCATTCAGGTACATTTTTACAATAGATCTAAGTAATTTTGATGATTTGACATGAATGTTTATGTGATTAGTGATGATTTTCATATTAATTAGGCCTATCCAATGCTCCTTCGCCGATACGCCTCCAATTGTCTGTCATCGTTGTCTCCAATTGTCTGTCATCGCTAACTACTGTTGAGGAACCACATCTTTTAAGCTACAAACATTACAACCAAATCGTCAGCAGCAGCTGTCAATTGCCAAACCTTGAATGTTGTTTCCCCATAACTGTCAGCGTTAGAATCTCTAACCGTTGGTGGTTGTTTCTCATATTCAAAGGGGCGTCACCAGTAGCAAAACACACTAGGAGCCATCTTCCATTCGACAGAATGCCTCCTCAATATAACCCAAAGAACAATCATACTGCCACCACACAGTTCTAGGAATTTATGCAGTGGTTAGCTCAAAGATCATGCACATTTAGGAACCAATCAATCTTTACTTTCGTCTCTCCATGAATTTGTTATTTTGTGTCTACAAAATGGTTTGTTTCTTCCATAACGAATTAGAAGCTTTAAATAATACTGCTAATGATTATGTAAGGAAATAAATTGGCCCTCTTTCCTTACCCTCATATTACATAAGGAATTTCCAGTTATGATGTAATTAGGAAAATAAATTAAGGTAAGTGGTTAAGAATTTACTCAAGAAATAAGACTAAAAAAACTTAGAAGAAATGGGGAAAAAACTTAGAGGAAAAGGGCAAAATTAATCATAATGTTCATAACTAAATACAAGTTATACCTTAACATTTCATTGTGTTCAAATTAAAGTCTAACATTTTACAAACATTCAACTTTAGTCTTATGTAGATAAAAATTCTAACAAAAACTTGATGTTGCTAGCTATGTATCATGTCATTACTGACGTGATAAAAATAATAATATTTTACTTTTAAAATGTGCTCACAATATTAGATGTACGTCATGTGATACTATAGACCTAATCATAAATTTAAAATTTTAAAAATTTTATAAATAATTATTTTATTATCTTAATTAATAAAATATTTATTAAATATTTTCTTAATTAATAAAATACTATAAATAACTTCTTTTTTTTACTTAACAAAATCCTTAACCCTAATTTCTCAATCCCCAAAATTCACCCCAATCCTAATTCACTCTTCATCGTTCTCTTTCACTGTTATCTTTCACTGTCCTCTCTTCTTCTTCGATTGCAACAATCTTCCAACAACTTCTTCGCCTCTTTAGTCTTCTTCAATGAAACATCTTCTTTCTTTGACTTTCTTCTAACACTTCCCTTTTCAAAGCCATCTTCATTACCAAAATACTTATTTAAGTAGCTCCATAAGGTTTATTTGTTATGTATAATTGCTTCCACAATTGGTTTTGTCATTCTCTCTCTTCAATGTGAACAAATTTAAATAACTAGAAAGTGAGACTCGAATAACATCTTTACTATCAGACACTCTAGTCAAGTTAGGAATTGCATTACTCAACTAGATTGACTTTATCAAAACATTGTTGCTTTTTACACCAGAACTATTATTATACTCTTTTAGGTAACAATTATGAAAGTAGATCAATGACTAATGTTAGAACACTATTAGACTGGGAACATATTAAAGGTTGATAACAACGTTTGTTGAAGTCATCTAAAACATGTTTCTTTGTTTTATGTGCTAGTTGAAAACCAACAATTACAACTAAAAACCAACAATTGCAAATAACGATAGTATCATTAATTGTGGTTTTGTTATTGTGAGGAGTTGGTGGTCTAAGCACATAAGATTGCACCATCTTATCGGTTATTATTATGATTATGGAAGTTCTAAGTCTTAATTCAAAACTCCATCTTTCAAAGTCTTTTATCTACAATCCATGTTGATGTTGAAGTGAACCCACATAGTGGATCTTTAATGTGGAGATATCAACTTTCTGCATAATATAATAAATTTGATGACCTAGCAACTAACAAATCATACTTAAATACATGGTATATGATAAGGTAGTTTCTTGATGTGGACAAATTGCCCAATAAAAGCCTTTGTTTTAATGCTTTAATTAAACATTTAACAATCACTCCTCTTAATGTCAACCTCAATTGTTATAGAAAATATATTAGCTTTCTTGACAAGTTTTAAAAATAGCAAAATGCACTACATCAAAGTTGATTTTTGACTATGAGAAAAATATCATTGATAGTTATTAATTACATTCATGTTACCTTAATTTATATCTATCTCCATATATACAAACCTTACAATCAGATTGACCCCATCATTTCATCTCTGCAAGCATCACAAGCTATGTACAAATGACATCCTTGTTTAGTGTATAAATACAAAGAAGCATGACTCTCCAATATGAACACTTGTTAATGATTTTCTTTATTCATTTTTTTCTTGGATGGTACTGATGTAGCTGGCAAAACATGTTTTTGATCTACTACTGCAATTGTTTACCCAAAAAGTATAATAATAATAATAGTCCTATTGCAATAAACAACAATGTTTTGGCAAAGCAAATCCAGTTGAGTATTGCAGTTTCTAACTCAACTTAAGTGTCTAATAGTGAAGATGATATTCGAGACAGTGATAAAATCGACAGTGGGAGTAATTATACATAATAAATAAACCTTAATTTATACATATGGAACTACTAAAACAAGTATTTTGGTAATGAAGATGGCAGTGAAAAGGGAAACGTCAAAAGAAAGATAAAGAAAGAAGAATCCGTTGTTGAAGAAAATGAAAGAGGAGAAGAAGTCGTCGGAAGATCGCTACAATCAAAGAAGAAGAAAGGACATTGGAAGACAATGGTGAGAGAGGATAATGAAGAGTGAACTAAGGTTGGTGGTGAATTTTTGGGATTATAAAATTAAGGTTAGGTATTTTGTTAGATAAAAAAATTTAGTTAGCTATAATATTTTATTAAATAAAAAATTAAGAAAATATTTTATTAATTAAGATAATAAAATAATTATTAGTAATATTCAAATTTTTTAAAAGTTATGACTAGGACTGACAATGGACCCATTTTAAAGGTATTTTTTTATAATGACAGTGTCAAGTTTTTGTTAAAATTTGTAATCATATAGGGTTAATTTGAACATTTATAAATTGTTAAGATTTAATTTAAATATCTTAAACATTAAAATTTAACCATAAATGTTAAGATTACTTTTACCCTTTTTACCAACAAACATATAACTTTTATACTTGATAGGTTTTTATGGATGTTCATATAAATATACCTATTTTTTCTCTAATACTTCGACTCATCATATTTTCTTTTAATTTAATTTTTTATTATTTTTATATAAGAGATAAAAGTAACAAGGAAATATAATACAATGAATACTAAATTAAAATGTACTTTGCACAACCTAAATGATGAAATTTAATAAAAAAGAAAGTATAGTTTTTTCTTCACCTATTACAATTTGAATATTAAAAAATTATATATTTTTAATTTTTCCAAGACTTAAAAAATGTCTTTTCATATTGCATCTTTTTTAACCTTGAAAATTAAATTTTATTTAGATTTAGTGTAATATTCTAATTTAGTTATTGGCCAAACATATTATCTAATGCACTAGAAATTGACATTTTCCCTTTCTATTACCTTAACAAATTGTGCAGTGCAGGTGTCATCATTTTATAATAATACATTTAGCCGATTATTCCCTAGACAACTCCTTAGCACTTAGCACAAGTCATACTAATGTAACTTAAACTCCAGTTACTAAAGTAATTACCATTGCCAGTATATAAATTTCAAGGGCATAACCCTGATAAGGCATCCACTTCCACCAAGCCAATGTTTGTTCAAATGATAAATTGTAGCTGACATGGAAGAAATTTGTTAGACCATTTTGTCAATACCATAAAATGATTAAAACTTTGATCACCCTTTTTAGTTAATTACACATAACATACTCCAACTCGAAATAAGAAGAGTTGTCCTTGAAACTGCTTACCTTTCTTATTCGGTTGTAGCACCTCAATATCAGCATTAGGATATTAGGATAAAATCTTCAACTTCATTTAATCCCATTTCTTGTTTTAATCAATTAAAAAAATTGAGACTTGAGAACTTTAACATTTATACATGATTCAAGAGATAGGGAAGGATGCACTTTCAACTTTGCTATTTATGATCACATCGGCATGCCTGCTTGCTGCTATAAGATGAGTAGATCTACTTCATCGTGTTTGTAACAATCAGGTGACAAACTATGCTCTTAATTCCTCCCTAGGAAACAACCTTAAGAAATTAGTACAAATCCTACCTTGGAAGAATTCATTGACAGGTTTTTATAGCACCTCCATTGGAGACAACCCTATTACAGTCTATAGATAGGCACTGTGTAGAGGAGATGTAATGAATGCTACAACTTGCAAAAATTGTGTAGGAACTGCAAGACAAGGGCTTCTAAACTTTGATATTGATCATACGTATGATGATCTCATCGATGCATCAACATTGATAAAAGTTAAATATGTTAGGTCTAAGTAAGTATATTATTAGTAGATTGTGAACATTAAACATCTCATGCACTGGCAAGATATATAATATAAATTGCAAAAAATTGTTGTTGTGCACCTCTTGCATAGTATACAAGAATTAGGTATTGAATTTTTGTTGTGTTTGATTGGTATGATACAATAAATGGTAGGGTAATGTAATAGAGCAATGAAAGCTATAAAAGAAGAAGGAAGTGTAGTAGCCTTAACTAGTGCACATCACTTGGTTTTAAATTTATGGTTACCTCCCACGGAGTTGTTCAGAAGAAACTGAATCCGTATATGAAGAGTGGAAGGTAAAGGTCATAGTTAATCCTAAGGGACCTTTCCCATTTTATCAGGTTCCTGAGGCCTTCTCTTATATTGAAACAAATTGAGCGATATGAACCAATGTGATTCACCTTATTTTATGAGCTCCCTTTGGATTATAACTAGAAGAGACATTACTAAAACCCCATGGAAAGTATAATTATGGTGATGTTTCCTACATAAATCACTAACTTAGGACTTCCTATCCTCATATTCAATTGTTTCCTACATGATTCGCTAACTTAGAACCACTAACTAACAAAGTTTAAGCTTCAACTTGCTAACTAAAGTCAAGAAAACTAGTTAAAGGCTAAAACTAAAAACTAATAAAATTAGAGCAGTTAATATGTTCAGAGACATACATATTTTGATAACTAAAATATTCTTCACATGATAGAAACACAAACTCGTCATAGATATAAGCAAAAGCTTAGGTTTAATTACACAGATTAATAATACACAATAAAGACCTCGATTTCATGATTATAACTGAATTACAGAAGTTAGGTTTTAGCATTCATCAAAACACGCTAAAGAGACTAGAAGCTTGGAGAGAAGGGTTGCACATAACATACCTAGAAACAAATGAAGAAAGAAGAGGGAGCTACTGAAGAAAACATACTACTAAAGACGATAAAAGAGGGTGCTGCTGGAGAAAATAGATGAGGGAATTGCTGGAAGACAAAGAATGACGAAAAAAATAGAGGAGTGTTTTTAGGTTATCAAAAAGACATCGTTTTCATTGTTCTCTTTTTTTGCTACGAAAATATTTTCCTAGCAAAATCTTTTTAACTATACAATTCAATATTGTAGCTAATAATTAAGGGACCTGCATGTTTTATCTATTAAAAATATTTCACAGTGAAAGTGTTTTAGCTACAAAAATAAGTTAACAGTTAAAAAGGTCACCAAATATTATTAGCTAGAAAAAATAAATTCATAGTTAAAAAACATCATCAAATCTTTTTAACTACAAAATATTTTTTTGTAGCTATAAAAACCTTTTGCTACAAAATAGAGCTCACAGTAAAAAAAACTTCACCAAATGTTTTTAGCTACGAATATAAAATGTAGCCAATTCTAAAAGTAGCTAATAGTGTTAATTAACCATCAAATTGTTGAAAGTTAGAGGTTAAGTTAGTCTTTGGCTACAATTTTGAAATTTCGTCGCCAAAGGCTCAATTCGTGGCCAAAAACAAGTAGCCAATTCAGAAATTTGTTTTAGTGATGGTTCTTAGTCCTAGCAAGGAATTGTTCTCTTGTCTAATATCTTTTAATTTAGGTTATAAAAGATGTGAATTGGATTAAAACATATAACTGCAACTCTGTTAGTTAAAAGTATAATCCCACTCCATCTTTTCTAATAAAATAGTCATATTGCTTATATGTATCATGGTCAAGTGGTATCTTTAATGTCCATTTTATACGTATATTGGTCATGCTATTTTGTTACTCTGGCTTCATGTTATGCTTTATCTACTAGGTGAGACAATTGCAAATTTTTTCTATTTCTCATTGGTGTGATTATTACAGTGACAACTTCTAAACCTATGAAATCCTCATCATCTACTAATAGAACAATAATTTTAAATGTTGAAAATTTAGTTATGGGTTAAAAACCCCGCTAAAGACTTCATAAAGTGATCATAATTCCGATCGAAGATTTCATAAATACCTAATTATCCGGTGAGAATATATTTGTTATTAGATTAAAAACTTGTGTTTGAAGTTTATATAATAGCCAACTATCTGGTGAGAATATATTTGTTATTAGATTAAGAGCTTATGTTTGAAGTTTATATAATAGCCAACTATCTGGTGAGAATATATTTGTTATTAGATTAAGAGCTTGTGTTTGAAGTTTATATAATACCCAACTAACTGGTAAGAATAAATTTGTTATTAGATATGAACTTGTGTTTGAAGTGTATATAATAAAGTATAATATTTCAAGTTAAGAGAAGCGGTTTTTTCAAATAGTATAATGACAAATTTACCGAAAGAACCATAGAAGTGATTCAAAAATTAAGGAAAGAAGTATCAATGTTAAGGAAGGGGGTTGAAATAAGAACTGATGGAACAATTACTACTATAACAAGCCCAACTAAGGAGTTTCAAGAACAAATGTAGCTCATGAAGCAAGACATAAATTTATTGGCAAAAGAGAAAAAAGAGATGAAGCTTATATTAACGAATATTGTAATAAGATTTGTTGTGCATGCAGCACTTGTTATTTTCAACTATGTTATGGGAAAATGGCATTGAATTATGTTTTTATATAAATTATTTTATGTATAAATAATTCAATGTAAATTATAGTCAAATTTTAAAATACCATATGTTTTTTAGTGAAAGGGAAGTGTAATACATAGTCTATTGTTACAAACTAATTTCTTGGTTGAATTAGCGATTGTCCTTAAGTAAGTGCTTTATTCAGTAACCAAGATAAATTTTCTTTTTTTTTCTCTCATTGTAGATTTGGAATTTCTTTTTTATTTTTACCGACTTCAATTACAGTTCTAAATTTCGATTGTTTCATCGTAAGTAGTTCTTATGAAACTACAGGGCTTGTTGAGTTTTTGGGTCAATTTCTTCTACTTCATTTTCCATAACTTTTGTTTAAAAAATCTTGCAAATAAGTGTATCTTGGACAACCTAAAAATCAATAATTGCTAATTTAGATTATGTAAGAATTATTTTTGCTCATACAGTGGAGAAAAACTAGCCTCTTATTAAAAGCCTTATCCCACAGCTTCCTATTGGCTTTCAAAAAACTATAAAAATCAAAATCCTTTAAATGAGCAAAATGAACACTCCTCATAAATCTTATAAACACTCAAGAATTCAGAATAAGAAGTTGAAGACAAAGTATATGTATAACATTAATTAAGTTACTTAAGATTTAATAGTTCATATTGGTCAAGCATAAAAGACATGCCTAACATGAATAGTTTGTTTATACAACACAATCATCAAATGCCCATTTTCACAGCAGGACGTACATCAAAAAGTCAAATGCATTGTTAATCCACATTGTTTCCCTCACTTTTACTTGACCGTGAAGGTTATTATTGTGATGATGGTGTTAATGATGTTCTCCTTTTGTTTGCTTCAGCTTGTAACTGTTGTGAAATAATGCTAGAATGTCTTCTGAATCGTAAACCTCTTGGTTCAAATGATAATTTGAAAGTGTGCTAATCAACATCTGTAAACTCTCTTTTACTAATATGTCCAAATGTACCAACCTAGCAAATTGATAAAAAGAAACACTAAAACCACTTTAGTTAATTGTTTCAACTAAGATAAATTAATAAAAAATACAGTCTTTACAATATTACTTTGTTATCAACTCTTTTTGCACTATTTAGCTATTCTTTAATAAACATAAATTCACCAATTATTAAAAACAATATAAAGTGTTAAAAACTAAAGGGAAATATAACTGTGAAGATACCTTCGTGATAACCTGATAAACATTAATTGCTGCAAAGTTTAAAAATCGTATGCATGTGATTCAAATAAGGTTTACATATTCATATGATTCAAATTAGGTTTACATACTTATGAAAAAACCTCATTATGTAATGTTGAGGTGTCCTTATTGCATTTCTAGAGATGTGATCAAAATTATCACATTTCTTACATTTATGCACTTGTCCTTTATAAGATAATTTATTTGGATTTTTTAATTTCTTTGACTCATTTGGTTGCCTTCTTGCAATTTTGGGTCTACTTGCGTATTTTAACTGGAGGATGTATCATCCTTGTATTGTTTGAAGGCCAAAAATCCTAGTAGGTTGTAATTCATGGTCATACAAACTCAGGAACTGACTCATATTATTACACAAATCTATGAATGTCTCGACCCTTTGTTTTAAGTGAAAAATTGCTCTAATCACATGTTTGCAATGATATCCGTACATATCTCATGCCTTATAACTACATGTTTGTTTTGAGTAATGGATTGCTCTAATCGCATGTTTGCAAGAGTATTCTTATAGGTTGTTGGATCTTGTACGGTCCGAGTATTCAAAATACGATGCGGAAAAGACCATACAACATCGTGATGTATAATCGAAAACACCAAGGATGGACGAAAATACCTTATTGTCGTGAA